>UELX01000248.1:0-67633 GCA_900480035.1 Eupelmus urozonus | reverse complement strand
AAAATGATGTAAATACTTGATAAATTATTGGTTTTGCTACTTTCATAGCTGGAGAATTATCATCATTTTTTAATACTCTAATATAATATTGAGCCATACGTTTTGGAGCTATGCACATGCGATTCCTTTCTATAAATAGAATTTTCAAACATTCAGTAGCGGAGCTTATTGTTTTTAAGTTTTGACGCATTTTTTTAAGTATTTCATCTTTCTCATCATCTAGTTTGACAAAATAAGCATCGTTCATGTAAATTGGCAACGATGGGTTAAAAATTTCTTTGAAAGAATTAAATGACTTTTCACTATCAATTATTATTTCATTGTCTAACATGAATGTAATGGTATCTGACGAAAACTTTATTGATGTAATAGCAATAGTCAAATATATAAACCTTTCGAGTAGATTTATTGATGCCTTATTATTTATAATAGTAGGGATACCCAACAAAGTTTGAAAAACATAAAGAGGTGTCCATTTGAGTGAATTAAATTTAACCATTTTTGCCACAAAGACAAAACTAAATACTACTACAATTAAGAAAATCAAATATAACGATAATTTAAATAAATTCGTGACTTCATAAAAATGTAATACAGGTACTACCAACACTAAAGGATTTTCTAAAAAGCTGGTACCACATATTATGCCATGCGATGAGTAGAAAATCATTCCTTGCAAGGTAACTGGAGATATATTAATGCTACCATCTTTTAATTTTTTTAAGATATTCGTAACTGTATTAGATTTAATGCAAATAAAATTTATTGTATAATTTAATACTCTGGATAACTCGTTTATAAATTTAAAATCTTCGCCATCAACAATTTTATCCGAGTTATTTGCAACGATAGCAAAAGGAGGTTTATGGAAAAGAAGCGTATTTATAATATATCCATTCATATTTTTCAGTTTATCTAGAAACAGCTCATTGTTTAGATTTAGACTAGATTGACTATAAAAGTTAGTGAACGGGTTATAATCGTACAAAATAAAATGTCTCCAATTAATTATATTTAAAATTAAAAAATTTAAAAATTTTAAATTCCATGCATCAAGTAATAACTCCTGCACTTTCATCGATGACAATTTTAATTTACTAGAAATTATAACGAGACACCTTGGTCGGAACCCTTGTGAGGAAAAATTTGAAATGAAATGCAGGGTCCTTTGAATATTCTTGATATAAAATTCTTGTTCATTTTGTATGATGATGTACAAAGATACACTTCTTGGTTTTGTGTATATTAATGAATTCATTGATTTATTGCTTGAAGTTACAAGTTTTTTTATGTCGATTATAGACGATGGTATCCGATTAACAATTTTATTGTAATTTGCATTATTTAACTCATTTGTAAATATAGTAACTTGATTAATTTCAAGTTCATGCATGATTTTATCAATAGTTAAGTCTAATTTATCAAAGTTTGTAACAATTGAAATATTATAGAAATATAAAATAAAATATATAACCCAGCGGCAAATAAACATTTCTATACAGCGTAGTGAAGAAATACCTATGCTAAACTGTTTTGGACCTTTACTTCCATACTTTAAAACGTAAAAAATAGATTTTATTTATTTAAATTATTTACCTAGTTTACCATGAAAATCGTTACTTCTTAAGCTTATACTAGGATATTTTGTATTTAGGATATACTGCAATGTTTATGTCGTATTTATTGACCCTGGTAGCAAACACTTCGCACTTTGGCCGCAATTTTGCTGTCATTTCGTGTTTAAACACATAATTACAGCAGCATATTCATGGTTTACTCCTGACATTGTTTTCTTTTTTGCCAACAAAAAATTGCGTCATGTGCGTGCAACACTATTGCATTGACTAATTTTAAAGACACAAAATTTGTCAAAAAATAATCGCAGACAATTATCAGTATGATTGCGCTAGAATTAATTGCAGCAGAAAAGTGCTATATGCAAAATAGGAATATATGAAACATGTATGTATGTACATACGTGCATCAGAGACGCCTGCAGCTAAATTGCCCGAAAATAGCAGCATATTCATACAGCAGATGCATGCAAAAAAAGTGTATTAGAATTGCATAAAAATAACATATCTGTTTCGATAAGTCCAATTTTCAGTTCATTTTGGAATGTTCCGAAAGTATGATGACTTGTAGTACTTCCGAAACATTCCAAAATGAACTAAAAATCAATACTAATTACTAATTAATACCTATTAAAAATAATATATTTCTTTATACTCGAAAATATTAACTTATTGTTCAATCATTTCGAAGATTGTAATGGATTTTAATCTACGATTATTACGAGTGTTCGAATGCATTTATTGCAACGTCAACGATAAAAATAGAATAGAATCCTAGTGGAAATAGTTCCATTTTATGGCTAGTTAATACCTTGCAGGGTAGGAAATAGGTAAAAACTAGTTATTTTTTTGACTACAGCTATTTTAAATGCTTAAATTTCTATCAGGCATAGAATAAGTATTTATTTGAATAAATTAGAAACAATATGTATGTGTGATTATACTGTATTTAAATGCACTTTTTTTATTGCTTCATTACATTAAAATCGTAAATATCTAATACTGCGTATATTAAGCACTATATAAATTATAAACGAATCAGTTCTCTCAGTGGATAAATAAATTTCACTATCGATTTTCAGTGCGACAAGGTATTTATTAGTTTAATTATCTCGATGTTTTGGAGCATAACGAGCTACCTTTTCATGACTATAAAATATTTAATATTTTATATAATTGCAAGTAAACAAAGTTTTTTTAAGAAATGTAAATACTTCGCATCCAAAATTAATTTTTAACATATTAAACATATTAATTTTTCTAATTACTTACGATATTCAAAAACACTCACTTTTGATTCCAACACCCAGCAGATCATTTTCAAATCCCGCGCTAAAATCCACATTCCCTCATCCCACGCAGTCCTCCGTTCCCCCGTTCCCACTCCCATATCATCCTTTATCCAGCAGACGGATTTCAGCTATCGCCGTATACGTCAGTATTCGGCCGCCGATGGACGAGCTCCAGTCTCCCGTGCGCGTATACAAAAAAACCGTCGCGCAAAACGATGACAGCTTGCCTCCTCCACCTCCGCTATCCCAAAGCTCGCTCCTCTCCAAAACCTCGCGCCTAAACAGCCCAACAAAAAGCTTCAAACAAGAGTGAATGAAAACTTTCGAGGATATCTCCTCGACAATCGCGCAGGTAGGGCCAGCCAGGCGTAAAAAGCTGGGAGGAGGCGCGCACGTAAAACTACAATTCGAGTGCGCGACGAAACAAGGTGGGTGAAAGTGTGCGCGCGCTTCGGAGAGCCTTGGGCTCTGCGCTTCGGAATTTAATAAAGAAGAAGCTGGCGCGCAGCGGGCTTTTTCCATGAAAGGATCGGCAGGTGCAGCCGGATAAAAAAAGGAGAGCTGGGATCATGGAGGACTACAAGTTTCTCTTCAAAGTCGTCCTCGTAGGCAACGCCGGCGTCGGCAAGACCTGCCTCGTCAGGCGATTCACTCAGGTTCGTGAGCGGAATTAATTGTTAGAGTGATGCAATGTGGGTTCTTGTTTTTTTAGTTCAGAGTTTTGTTTGGAAGATGCGCGCCGCGATGAGTCATTATTTTTCTTACGATGCTCCTGATTGTTTGCTCGCTCGAGTGCTGCCTAACTGTAAATTCGAGCCGCAAACGGAGTGTTTGCGCTGGTAATGAGGAGATTGCTTGATTATTGCACTATTGTGATGCAGTTGCTTTGGATGTTTAGGAGTGAATTTTTATTATGGGTCGAATGGCTTTGGAGCGGAATGGATTTTTGAGTCTTGTTTGGGTTTTTGTGGGGATGACAGGAAGGAAGATTGATAATATAAATGATAAATGTTTGGGTGCGTTGAATGGTTTTGTTTATTGTTGTGCTGATGGTTTTATATTTTTTTGTAGGGATTATTTCCACCGGGTCAAGGAGCAACGATTGGTGTTGATTTTATGATCAAGACCGTTGAAGTTGAAAATGAAAAAGTGAAGGTAGTTATTTTTGTTTTAAAAATATGAAAATTCTTTTAATCTCTAACTTTTCCTTATATTTTTAGTTACAAATATGGGATACGGCTGGACAAGAAAGATTTCGATCTATAACCCAGAGTTATTATCGTTCAGCTCATGCATTAATACTCGTTTATGACATTTCATGTCAGCCAACGTTCGATTGTTTACCAGACTGGCTTAGGGAAATTGAAGAATATGCAAGTAATAAAGTTTTAAGGATACTTGTAGGCAATAAAATTGATAGAGAAGATAGAGAGATTCCAACTCATGTGGGAGAAGATTTTGCACAACGACATGGCATGTACTTTTTAGAAACCTCGGCTAAAGAAGCTGAAAATGTAGAGAGATTATTTATGGAGATTGCAGCTGAACTGATGGAGGTAAAAATATTATTTATTTACATTCAATCTATTTAATTAAAAAGGTCTATATTTAATATTGTTTCTCTAAATTTGTAGCAAGCACGGTGCAAAGAATTACCTAGATATGAGCAAAATGCAACTTCTATCAACGGTAAAACAACAACAATAGGTGATTCCAGCAATTGTGGTTGCAGTCGACTATCCTAAATAGTAATTCCTCCAATTTTTTATCAAAACTAAATGCGACGAATTACTTGAAATATTTGTTAATCAAATGAAATCGCCAATGAATGAATGGAGGAAGAGACTCATAAATTATTCCATTTTGTGATGTTTAAATGCAATGCATTTATGAGTTTGATTGCTGCATATGCACGATGTTTTACAACTTTAAAGTATTGAGAAAGATTGGTGGAAGTAATATTGTAAGAATTTTTAAGAATTTGATCTGGTTTCTTTTAATTCAATATTTATTTTACAGTTAAAATTTTATAATTCTTTTAAACTTTTTTAGAATTTTTATGTTTAAGAGCACTCTTTTAAAATGTTGAGTTTCTGAAAATTTTTTATGATACTCAGTAGTCAATTATATATGAAATGTTAAGAACTCATTATGATTGAAATTAAAAAAAAAATTTTAAATCATTGTGGAAAGCGGCAGTACGTTTTCCTCAGTATTATGTTATTTAAAATTAATTCGCTACATAGTTAGTGAATTTAGTAGTTCTAATTTATTAAAATAGTCAATTAGATGTTTCTCATCGTTTAAGACTAAAATTGCGTTTTAGGATCGCTCTAGTCTGTGCGAAGATATGATAGCGGATACTTTCTGCAATCGCTTGCATTTTGGTGTTGGCTTTTAAAATAAGAATTGTATAAATTTTTTTTATACTTCAAAATTATTTTAATTCAAACTGTACAACAGTAATTTAATTTGTAATCCTTTACAAAGCAGATTCTGAATTGATATTATATTTATTAAGATTTATTTGTTAGCATCACAAAATTTTATATTTTTAAAGTACTCACAATGTGTATTATTATGTACAAAGAGGAAAGTTGTTTAGTTTTAAGTGTTTTAATTAGGAATAATTAAGCATCGGATACCTACTATTAATTATTATTAAAAATAGTATTTTCACTGTTTTATAAAACATAGAAAAAAGTAAGGACTTTTCATACACAAAAAATCTAAACATATCAACTCACTGCAAAATACTTTTCACAATTTTTTACTTGGGATTCATCCATCATTTGGTAATAAATGAAACACAATCATATGTAAAAATGTACGCCGCTGAATTCTTCGTCTTTCAAATCATTGAAATTAATATTTTAGGTTGCAAAAGAAGGCTTTTTTATATGAATCATTTTAACACTACAAAGTTATAAATAAAAATGCACTCTCTGCATTAAAGAATTTGTTACAATGAAAATGAAATTGATAAATCTGAATTAAAGTTAGAAATTTCAAATAAAAATTATGATACAAATAAAATAAAATCTTGCATAAGATACATTTATTTTCATTTTATACCCTTTCACATAATCTAAGTATTTATCATTTTATTTATAAATATATTATAAACAATTAAAAAGGCTAAAAAGGAAATGAATAATTACAAATAAAGATTTTTTTAAACAATTGTTTTAATTAACAACATAAATTTGATAAAAATCTTACATAAAATTATAAATAGCAGAAACTGTTATAATATAATTTAATTTTATTTCTTTTTGTATCTTCAACGATATAATTTGTTGTACTTCTTAAATTTTTAAAAATAGGTAGATTGCTTTATATATGTATTATACAGATACATACAATTAATCTGCAATCACACCTTTTAAATACTATTAGAGTTTAATAGAGTATTTATATCATTTAAATAACTGTAAAGTATAAATTTAATAAAAACGCATCATTCGCGCACATATATTCTATAAAAAAAAGATAACAAATACTTTTGTTCCATTTAACGAATCTCGTTTAAATACTACGTAGCAATTTCTTGCAGTCCAACTTGCTTAAGAGAAATTTCAAAAAGTTGATGCTGGAGGGCCTCGTTATCAGCCAGTGGATTTGTCGCCGATTCGATACAATTGCTTAGGTACAAACCCGACTTTTCTTCTATTTGCGGACTGACCGCCGCAAATACGATCGGTATAGCTCCTTGCTTCACATTCTAGAAAAATCAATAAAATTTATTGACACACGACGTTAAATATTTAACATCCCACGAAATAACTTACCTTGAAGAAGAGACGTCCAATCGGTCTCAGATATGTTAGGTAAGAGTGATCGAAAAGATCCGTATTAACTACACCAGGATGGACGGCGTTCACCATAATGGGCAGTTTCTTTTCCTCGAATAACCTCGCCAAGCTTTTGGTAAACAGCAGCTGAGCAAGTTTACTTTGTGCGTAAGCGTCGCCGGTCAGAAAATACGCCCTGAGTCAGAAAGGAACATATAGCATTTAAAAAAACATTCACGTTCGCAAAATACTCCATTACTATATGGAAAAACTACGTGGAGAAAATCTAAATGGAAGCATTACTTGTGATTAATATCGTTGAAATTGATGTCTCCCAAAAGGTGGGCGCAGGAAGAGACGTTAACGATTCGCGCGCAGTGCTCCGTGCTTCCGGCATTCTTCAGCAGGGGAATGAGCGATATGCTCAGCAGGAAGTGCGACAAGTAATTAACACCGTACTGCTCCTCGAAGCCGTCTTTGGTCTCTCTGTACGAGGTGAACATGATGCCAGCTGAAACAATCGATTATGGTGAATTTGTCAAGATGAATGAGTGGTTATTTATGTAGCTGTAAAGTGCGGGATTGTACCGTTATTAACGAGAATATCGAGCTTTTCGTAATTATTCTTGAACTCTTCGACGAATCGTCTGACGGAGTCTAGGCTCGCGTTGTCCAGTTGCATAACTTTAGCCCTGCCTGTGGTTACGCCGGATTCTCTGATTGTTTTAATGGCCTTTTCTCCTGCTTCTGGCCTTCGGCATGCTGTAAAATTATAAATTTATGAATTTCATAATAAACAATTCCGTTAATGTGAGGATGGCTATTTATAAATAAATAGTCAAAACACGGCAATAATTTTTCCAGTGTTTTTCAATTATTTCACAATCCTTAATTCGATAAAAAGAAACTTATAAAAAAAATATTAATATTCATAATGGTATAACATTTAAATAAATTAGCCGATCGAAAGTTGATTTCGCATCGATGCCAAAAAAGTGAGATCTTTATGTTGGATCCGTGCCGCGCGGGCCATTCGAACGAGCCGCAAAAACTCTTCTTCTGACGCTTTAGAAAAAAAAGTTGCATATATATATATTTACCAATTATGACCTCCATGTCGCATTGCAAAAGCATCCGGACGACTTCTGCGCCGATTCCTCGAGAGCCGCCTGTGACTATAGCCACTCTGTCAGGCATTTGCGGCAGCTCTAAAAAAATTTTCATTATTTTTTAATACTATAATTTTTAATGCTAGCATGAAAAGTGAATTCGTGTTGTACAGCTAATTACAAGCAAATCCGTCAGGCTCGAGCGAATTTAATTGAATTGCCGGACGCCGGTTGGTATCGATTGTAAAAGCGGCGCACTTACAAATCTCATTAACATTTTTAAAATCTTCTTAAGGAGCAAACAAAAGGCGTCGCCTAAGCGGCCTGTCAACGCCCTTGGCTTCGAATTTGCCGCCGCCGCGCGATCTCAATATCAGAATTCTACGCTCTCTCATTATGTTTTTCTTTATGAAACTTAGGATATTTTATTATGACGATAAGTAAGAGTATATGGATTTGTATAAAGCAGTGGTGAGAAATGCTGATTATGAAGTGTTGGGAAACATCGGGCAGAAACGGGCACATGGAGAATGTCTCGGGATTTCGAAACACGATTGAAGTCGGCTTGTGCCGCTTGGATCTTGTGCGCTTGTAGGTTGCGTGTGTGTGTGTTTTTTTATTGTAATGGATATGGTAATGGTTTTTATTCGCGGTTTTAAATAAGCGGATTTTAGTGTATTATTATACGGTTTTTTTACAGGTTCGTTTGAGAGTTGATGTAAATTTTGCACTGTTATAAATAGTAAGTTATGAAATGATCAGGTCTGTATATATGTTCACTTTTAAAGGTATATGAAAATTTACTTATATAAAAAAAATGAATTAATTTTAAAATTTTCTCAATTTAATGAATTACAAAAAGATCACTTCACCGTTAAAAGTGCAGCTACATTTTTTCCTAGAACTCATTTTAGAGACACAATACCGGTATCTCAACACCATCCATACATTCCAACACCGTAAAACCCTTCGACTTTCTATATTCCAGCAAACAAAAACCAAATTAAAAAATTTTCACTCACAAATCCGCAAAACAATCTCTCCAAACTCCCTCCACTTCCACTTGCTTATCTCCCCATGAAAATCAAAACACACCAATTACCCCTCCAACCTTTTTCTCACTTACTCCAACACTCATACACACCAAAGTAAAGCCGGAAAACCCGTTCCTCAACTCTCTCAACTCTCCTCAGCAAACCCAGACTCTATATACCCACCTGTCTTATTCTTCCAAGCGTACAGATGATCCTCAAAAATACTCTTCACCGCAATCGCATTGTACTTCAGCTGCAACAGCGCCCAATCAACAGCAAAACCAAAACTAGTCTTCTTGGCGAGCGCGAGTCCAGCCAGGGCTGCCATGGCCGAGCCCAGGATGATGAATAACATGCCGATCGGGTCACCGCGGCGAGCTACACCAGCCGACTCATGAGCCGCCTGCGCCGCGCGATCACTGACGGTTATTAGCTGGCCACGGCGCGGCGGCTCCTCCCGCGGCGGTAGCATTCGAAAGTCGCGCACACGTCGCCAGGTGAAAGAGCCTCGGGCTGTGAGGTGTAGGTGAGGCTTACGGCTGCGCTGGAAGATGAGAGAGAGATGGATTTTTGTTTGTATTGCTGGTGTTTTGCGGGTGGCTGTCGGGGGAAGTAGAAGTGTGACATTGAAGATTGCGGGCGATATAGGTGATAGGAAATTTTGTGATTTTCGGGCGGAGGATTAAGCGAGAGAGTTTGGGTGGTGGATGGAATTGTTTTTGAGTTTGGGAGATTTTTGGAGCAGGTGCCGGGATGAGTGTGATAATAGAGTTTTGATGAGATGGGGAGTCGTTAGGTGTTTGAACTAGTTTTGTTTTTTGACAACATCATTAAGTTTTTAGGCGATTTAAAACGTGAATGAAATTGCTTGAAACCGGCTCTTTTACGACTGTGCTTTTGTTTGCCTAAATATATAATCCATTTAGAGAATTGGCAATTAATCGATCTTTCTTATCTATGCTACGATAATATATATTGTAAAATTTCTTCGTTAATCTTTTCCAAAAATATTCCACTTTTAAAATAAAGAAATGATATAAAATAAGAAGCAGCATTAGTTTTTAAACTTAAACGCGAACGTGCGGAAAATTTTTCGTCTAAATTTTAATTTTTGTAATTTTATTTTGACCTAAGAATTTCGAACAACTTATACTGATATGATTTTATTTTATTTTATTAATTAGCTAACTCGACCAAATAAACTTTATACAATTTTTTGATAATTCGTAGTGATATTAAGAGCTTTTTTAGGTAAAATTAGAAAAAATACTGTAAATTTGTGCATAGTCAATTTGTACATTAATTATAAATTCAAATGAAAATAAATATTT
Organism: Eupelmus urozonus; assembly: GCA_900480035.1. Lineage (NCBI taxonomy): Eukaryota > Metazoa > Arthropoda > Insecta > Hymenoptera > Eupelmidae > Eupelmus > Eupelmus urozonus. The sequence goes on along the minus strand of UELX01000248.1, from coordinate 57,499 downwards.
TATAATGAATTATATCAAAGTTAAAATAAAAATTAGATATTATTTGAAAACCCTTTTTATATGAATAATGATTGTCATAATGATTGTAATAAACAATAATTCTGCTATTCACTCAACTTTTTTTGTTTTGATAAATTACGAAACAGTATACAAGAAATTGTTATTTACGGTCGAACAAAATAGCACTAATAAAAAATATTGATTACAAAGTTCTAATAAAATAATGAAAAAATCTCATATAAGCATCGAATTATTTATTTGGTGTACCCATCATTTGCTTTAAACATATCAAGTTTTATCGGACAATTACGTACTTTGCAATTATGTACTCTTTCATTCTTGGTAATTATGGAAGAGGGAGCATTGAAAGGTAAAAACTAGCTTACAATATATATAGTTAAAAATTATTAAGATGTCACAATAATTTTTTATTATAATGCAGGATAACTTTTTAGGCTGTATGACTCAATGTTTACCATGAATGAAACAAGTTTCATTTTTATACGAGATTTCTCTTGTGGTGTATAATATGAAATTAACTCATGAAATGTATTATGATTCTCCCATTTAGTTATACGAATTACGAAAACCTTGCATTATACCATAATCCCATAGAATTTCCCTTAATTTCCCTATACTTCAATTGTAGACAAAATACACTCGCAGTCTGTCATTTACCCTACAAGTATTCAAATGACTAATAAATCTACTACAATAAAAGCGCATCAATACATACATACGACGGCCGCCTATCGCAATCGTCCTGCAAGTACCCTCTTTTGAAATTTCGGCCAAAAAAAAACGCTCGTGTACCGCACTATTTTTCTTCCGAGTAAGCAAAAAATAAGCGCAAGCCGGAATTCTTGCACTGCAAGAGGTGCAATCTGTATACGCGCATGCGTGACACTTTGAAGGTTTCTTAAACATGCTAACTACTTATCTATGTAATTGAGAGCGATTTACAGCGACGGGTTGTATACTCAATATTTAATAACTTTTGGAAAGCTACCTGATTAGTTGAAAACGTTCGATCTATATAACAATTGATTTATTAATTGTTAATTTGCATGTCTCTTTAATAATTCCTAGATAAATTTGCTATGATAAAAGAAAAAAAAAATTAAACAGAATATGTTTTTTATTTATTTATATTTTAAACATCACATTAGCGACTGACTCATGCTGTATCGTTTAAGTGCCCGGTGAAATGCACGCTAAGAGTAAAAGAAAGCTAACAATAAACGCGTATCGGGCTCGCGCGTTCGACTTTCACCACGCCGGGAATATCCTTACTAGACTTGTTATACGATACGTATATCACAAGCATTACAACCTTTTTTTTGGTTGTGCGAATAAAATCACAACGATCATTTTTTGTTTTTTTTTATAAAAATTTATGGATTTACGAATTAAAAAATAAACTAAAGCTAACAGTAAAGTAATGCTAGTTAAGATGATAAGTTATGTTAAATTTAAAGTTTTTGTAAGGGTGTGCGCAAAACTGTATTTTGCGTACGCTTGTATAAAAAAACGATCAAAATTTTAACGCAAAGACTCAAATATTATTTTATATATAGGCGAAAAAGTAATTTCAACTATTTTATGCTTTTGACCCTCATTTGCTCGAACGTAATGTTCATTCGAGGTTAAAATCGTTTTTCGCTCTAATATCGAAAATAGCTATTATGATAATAAAAAACAAAGTTACTTCAAATTGATTTTTATTACCTAATTAAAATAGTATATTAAAAAAAATAAACGAATGTACAGATCAGCTGATTTGAATTTACCGCGCTTTTCCATTATCATATACATACCTGTATATCGTTAGTATTGACTTTCCAATAAAACTGTATAACGTGTACTTAAGGTAATTACATACTACAGGTAATTACTGCATTATTGATTACTCGTACTTATAAAAAAACTTTTCCATAAAGCAGAACTTAACCTATTTCCACCCTGTCGAATTGCATCATTTTAACACTAATCAAAACCATGTCACTCCCAAACTTTTCACGCACAACAAACCACACTCCTCAACATTGAAAAAAAACATCACAATCACAACCCCCAAACCTTCCAAATAATAAAAAACTCACTCCCGCAATTTTCCGGGACCATCTCAATGCCAACGAAACAAACAAACTCCTCGCAAAACCACTTGTCGATTCGACCTTCGATTTCTCGAATCACTCCAAAAGACAAGCATTTCTCCGTGCGGGGGCGCCACTAATCGGACTCGGAATCCCGCTGCAGATGTCGCAAAAGAGGCAAAAGCGCTCATTCACGGGGCAGTGGCGAAGCAACGAGCGAGACGGAGAGAGAGAAGGAAGCGCACCTGGCGATATATAAAGTTACACGTAAATGTTTTGAGGAAGGACAGGGAGCCGATCTTTAATTGATTCCCCGAAAGAAATCAGGGCAGCGATTCACGTGAGTATCACGGCCAAACGATTCTTTTTTTCGTCGAGGAAATCGCCAGATTTTTGGAGGATAGCTTCTGGTTAAGGTTAAGTGAGAATCGGAGAAATTCGGAGTCGAGCGCCTTGGGAAATTACAGCGCGCATCCGCAGCTGATTCTTCGGACTCGGGGCAACGATCGTGTGTGTTTACGTGGTGTTTCATGAAGGAGTATAGCGTAGTTTTTTTCAGTGACGAGGTGTATTCTAGCTGGGTTTAGCGCGGGCTTGTAGGTTACAAGTTAATTTTGGATACAGGTTCGGTGCTCGATGGTATTTTTTTTTTTATATTTAAGAATACGAGGAAAGACTTTCCATTTTTAGAAAGTCGTGCATAATTTATGAGGAGAGCGATTGAAAAGTAAAATTCGTCATGCCCTGTTTTCGTTAATGTGGACACGTCGCTGTTTGGTCCCGTGATGAAATTTTCGATTCGGAAACGTTTGTTTTTGCGTAAAACGTCAGCCGTTGAAATGGAGTGTAATTTTCAATTCGTGAACCGCAGTCCGCTAATAGCTGGCGGCGGGTGATAAAAAAACCTGAGTGCTGCATCTGCAATTATTATTTTTCTCTTTCGCATGATGATGCATAATTTCATGATATGTTAGTTTTTACTCTTCTGAAATGCCAAACGCGCGTATTTCGCGCTCAATTAGAGTAGAAATCTGTGAAGTTTTGTAATGCATACTAATGAGGAAAATTATTTTTATTTTATTCAGAATGGCTGATACTGATAGTGTACCAAATGTCCACCAGAAAGGATGGCCGGCCTTGAAACAACAAGTTATCCAGGATAAAATTAAAGTTGCACAATGGGGTCTCAGACTCGTCACAATATTATTCACCTTTGCATATTTACTTCCAATATTTGGGTGAGTTGTTATTTTTAAAAATTGCTATCATTTTTTTTTAATGGTTTTCATTATTTTAAAAATTTGTTAATTTGTTTTTAGAAATCCATATGATGCCTATTATAAAGTATTACTTAGTTGTATGGCAACGAATATTCTTCGTCTTCATCAGCGATTGCCAAGTATTTCATTCACAAGAGAGTTTTTAAAATCTTTATTCCTTGAAGACTCATTCCATTATCTATTCTACTCAGCTATTTTCCAGTATACCTCACCTGTCACATGTAAGTTTTTTTTTAACACAAAGAATATTCTTATTATATTCAAGAAAGATATTAAATTTTTTATTAATTAAAAATGAAAATTCATATTTCAGTGGTGATAGTTCCAGTATTCCTCTTTGCTTTGCTCCATTCAGCAAGTTATTCTTTGACTTTGCTTGATGTAAGTACACACATATAATTAGTGATAACCCACTGTCATCCTTGTGTAATACTAGTCTACATTTCTAACAAAGGGTCAAAATTCAAAGTCATCATTTCAGTACTAATTTTAACTAAAATATGACTTTTAATTTAATCTCTGTATTTTTTCCTATAAAAAATATAATTTTTAACCAAAATTTTTTTTCTTATATAATATTTTTATTTACAGTGTTTGGGACAAAACAGTTGGTGGGGAGCTCGACTATTAATTTCACTTGTTGAATTTCAATCTCGAAACATCTTGAGACTTTGTGCACTATGTGAAATACTCATCATGCCTTTATCAATTTTACTTATATTTACGTAAGTTACATAAAAATAATATATTCAATAATTTTGTCTTTTTTCATTTGAATTGTAACAAATATATTTTTTCTATTACAGTGGTAGAGCAGGACTTCTTACCCCTCTTGTGTACAATCAATTTTTACAGTTGCGCTTAGCATCTAGAAGAAATCCATTCACACGCAATGTATTTATTGAGATCACAAACTCTTTCAGTAACATTGCTATGAAACCAAGTGTGCCTGAAATTCTTCGAAAAGTAATAGGAAGCATCGTCGAACTCATGCGCAGAATGACGCCTGTTCATCAATAATTTAATGATCTGTAAAGAAATCTACATGATTAACATGAATTTCGAAGCTCTAAGTAAAATGCGTCTTGACGACTGATCTACTTGGGGATTATCAACATCCCAAAGTTTTTAAAAGGTTTTTGTATTTTTGAAGAATAAGTAATAATTTAAAAGGTTACCATTTTTTTCTTTAAGATTTTCGAACTTTGCAAATTCTTTGCCATATGCCTATATCTATTGCCTTGTATATTTGTTCAGATCAGTATACATAATTTTTGAATTTTATATATTTTTTTTATATAATTAGAAACAACTTGTGGTGCAAATATCATTTTAGTAAATCAAACTTTACTAGGGACACAAATAACAGTAAATAACTTACTATCATTTTTTGTACAAAGCAAAGAATGTATAATCAGTGTAAGTGTAATGATTTTGGACAAATTTTAACACTTATTAACAATGGTATTAAGGTCCAAATTCTTAATCATTAGTTAGTGCTTTGTTTCATCTTTGAATAATTAAATAATCAAGGATTTACCCACATTCCTGTTCATTTTTTTACCAGTGGAATAATATTCAAAGATGAATACGCGTGTATTAATCATATTTTAAGTTAATAGGAGTTAAAATTGTCCAAACATCAGTACTCGTTATTTTAACATAAAATAGTGATTTTAAACCTTTAAATATGATAATATAAAAGATATAGATTTATTTGCAAATCGATCAAAGCATTTGTGTATATTTGTATGTGAAAAAAATTGAAAAAAAAAATCAACATTTATTGAGTACAATGTATAATTTAGTTCAATTTTTTTTGCATATTTTCAATAGATATAATCAAAGAAGAAAATTAATCAACTGGCGTGTTTGACCTTTACTATTTAGATTATTGAATAGTTAAAGCACCAACTGAAATATCTGTTTTGTAAAAATTTTTTCATTATTAGTGAAATTTATTTTATGTATATTTTAGTTAATTTAGATAATTACAAGGAAAAAATATTCAATTGAATAATGTGTTTGATTGTTACAAAATAAATTGTAAGTCAAATGGTTGCAGCACCAATTAAAATAATTCTACTTGTAAGTGGATTGTTTCATAACAATCAGTCATGATTTACACAAATAGGGGAAGCCGGGAAAACTTGACTAAAACAATACTAGTAGCCTAAGATCAATGGTTTGTTGTAAATGTTGTTTTTGAAAGACAATGTCCAGAAATGTGTCATGATGTGTAACTTCACATAATGCAATTATGTATCCGACAGTACGATTGTATGCTGTGGTCTATGGTTGTTTTTTCAAATAAATATAAAAAATGTTGATAATTTTTATTTTTATTGTTTCATCCTCTTTTATATCTCTAAAAATTAATTTTTTTTTTAATTCACCTAATTTAAATATAACAATACTCAAAAATTGTTCATCAACTTTTATTAATTAATAAAAAAGTTTCTTTCTCAATTTTCATCAATTATTAATAATACAAAAATTGTTCCAATAAAATTTTTCAATCACAAAATTAATTATAAATCAAATCCTAGCGCTCTGACTCACGTAGTACCAGAAACTACCGCAGAAGAGCAGCACTTGACTCACGCCGACCTCGAACTCTCTAGCATGATTTCCGGCTTCTCTTTCTGCGCTCCTCCTTTCTGCCGTAAGGTCCCATCATGGCTGTTACGACGATCTCGAAAAAGCGGAAGGTTTGTGCAAAAATCCAAGAACCACGTTGAATTAGCGAAAAAATATAAAGATCCAGACCAGCCGCGGAACGTCAGCAATGATATTTTCTCGATTCAGCGCTGTTTATTGGTTGTTTAAGTGTCGGATTCCGCGGATACTTGGCCGCTTGACGTAGCGACGTTTCATGCCCGTTCTGCGGCTTCTGCTGATTATCAAGACTTTTGGAATTTGTTTTGGGTTATTTTTTTGGTTCCAGTGATGGTTTTTTGGTGTAGATTGCGTTTTTGATGGTTGCGCGAGTGTTTGTGCAGTTGTGTTTTGAAAGTGGAGTTGCACTCGGCATAACCTCAATTCTTTTGCAATAATGAGCAGCTGATGTTTTTGTTTGATTTGGAGTATTGTTTAATGGATTGTTTGGAGTAGTTGGCTTTTTACTGGTTTTTATGATTATTTTAAGAAAAATTTAAGGTTTTGAACCTTTAATGAAAGCAAACAGTCAGTGTTCATTTGCAGTTTGTGTAGTTGATTAAACGAACACCTGTATTTGAAAAGAATAATTAATTACTAGCTAAAATTTATTATTGTTTATAATCATTTTTACATAAAATGTATCATTCAAATATTGTGTTTACTACTGTTTTAAAAAGTATTTTTTAAGTGTTCTCACAAGTTAAAAACATTAAATCACTGGAATCATCAAACATTTTATTATACATAGTAAAGCTTATAGGCCTTGCATATTTTGGGAATTTTAAGTATACTATATATAATAATAACATTTAATATAATCTATATTTATTTTTTGCAGTTCGTTGGAGACGGAGTCTTCAAGGCTGAGCTGAACGAGTTCTTGACTCGTGAACTCGCCGAAGATGGCTACTCTGGTGTGGAAGTCCGTGTCACTCCACAGAGGACAGAGATCATTCTCATGGCCACTCACACACAGAGTGTCCTGGGAGAGAAGGGTAGGAGAATCAGAGAATTGACATCTGTTGTTCAGAAGCGTTTCAACTTCAAAGATCACAGTGTTGAGCTGTATGCTGAGAAGGTTGCCACAAGAGGATTGTGCGCTATCGCTCAGGCTGAGTCTCTGAGATACAAACTGATCGGAGGTCTTGCTGTGCGAAGGTATATAATGATTTTTTTGGTTTTCATGATAATTTTTGATATTTGCATGTCAGATTCACCCTTACCACAAAGTTTTACCTCAACTACTTTGCACTTAGTCTGGCCAATAGAAGTTTACAATGAACTTTTATGAAGAAATAAAATAATGATTTTAACAAAAGAAATTAATACAAAACCAATAACATCTTCTTGTAGTGCTGCTATCTTTTTTCCAATCACTTTTTCTTCAAATTTTTGGTATGAGTAGCATTATTCCTAACCTATATTAAAAATGCAAGTGGGAAAAGGAGGTAGTGGTAACGATTAAATCTGATGAAAGTTTAGAAAAGGTGTTTCATAATATTAATCACTATAATTTTATTATATTACAACATTTTACATAAATTTATCCTAATATATAAATAATAATTTAAATATGATTATAAATTTACAGTATTTTAACATAGGAATTTGTAACTTGTCTATAGAAATGTTAAGTAAACAATCTTGTTACAAAATATCTTTCAACAATCCAATACACTTTCTTTTTACTTTCTTTTTTAAGAAAAAGCTTTGATAAATAAGAATCTTCTTGAATGAAGAGTTAATAAGTTAGTAGATGGTATTTTCTATGCTTGTGTATTTTGTGAGATATGTCCCTGGCTAAATTCAAAAATAAAATAAATAACTAGAACAGAAGTTAATTTATTACTCTTTTAATTTATTCTTATATAAGCTCATAAAAATCTATCAAAATCATCTTGAAAATTTCATATTAATTTATGTTTTTTTATAATTGCAGAGCCTGCTACGGAGTATTGAGGTTCATCATGGAATCTGGAGCTAAGGGTTGCGAAGTCGTCGTCAGCGGCAAGCTCCGCGGTCAGAGAGCCAAATCCATGAAGTTCGTCGATGGACTTATGATTCACTCTGGTGAACCCACAAATGACTACGTCAACACCGCGACGCGTCACGTACTTCTCAGACAAGGTAATGCATTTTTAATAAATATCTAAAATTATATAAGTTCAAAGTCTTTATAAAATTGAACTTTTAATTAATTTTTGAATTTTTTCAAAGGTGTTCTGGGAATCAAAGTAAAGATTATGTTGCCATGGGATCCCAATGGCAAGAACGGCCCGAAGAAGCCTCTTCCTGACAACGTTATTGTTCAGGAACCGAAAGAAGAATCTTTCTACGCGACACCCGCCTCTGAAGCTAAAGTGGTCAAGGATATCCCACCACCAGCAGCCCTTGCTGTTGCGTAAAAGTTTGACAAACTATTAAATTTTCAATAAAATTTAAAAAAATCTAAAAATTACTGTTTTCCTTATTTATTTAAAACCTATAGATTTTGATTAGCTTAGTCCAAGGTCAAGAATTTAAATGAAATAAAGTAGTTTAAGCAATTTATGATCTTTATAAGATAATAAATACAATTTGTTTAATTAAAAAATTCGTATATCAATTAAGTATTACTTAGAATATTAGCATACCCTAACAAATGAAAAAACTACTGTAGACGCGCTTTAACAAGAGATAAACAAACCAACTCTCGCAAACTCAGCATCTTTAAAAATCGAATACTAAAACACACATCAGGGCCCTGCGCTCTTAATTCACGTCCCTGTGCACACTCTCAGCGCCAGCTTTATCTAATCACCTACTCCTCCGACTCTTTTCCATTGGCTTCCGCCGATATTTTTTTACTCTCTCTCTCACTCCGCGAGTAGCGCGCGCGCCGCAGCCGGCTGGATGCCTCCGAGCAATTAAGAAGCTGTTTTCGCGCTCCCAAGGTGAAAATCCAAACCAGTGCGTACGGCGCGATTTGATGAATCGGCCGCCGGTGACGGAAGATGCGGAGATCGGATCGCCCTATATAGTTAGGCAATGGAGTGGAAAACAATCGCTCTGACCGTGCTCATAGTGAGCCTGTGCTTTTTGGCGATCCCGATTAGAGTCGAGCCGGACACCAGCCTGCAAGATGCAAAACTTTTCCAGGCTTACGTGCAGGATTACGAGAAGCCGTATAGACATAATCCGGTGGAGTACGAGAAGAGATTCGGCCGATTTCGAGTGAGATTGTGGATTTGATTTTTAAGGTTATAGCGGAGATAAACAGAGAGATATGATTGGGATCGTGATTAGTGAGATTGATTTTTTAATGATCGTTTGTGGGATTGCGGTGAGATGATTTGAGTGGAGTTTGATGGATGGTGGTTTTTTAATGTGAATAATTGGGAATTTTGAATGGAGTGTTTGTCAACAATCGCGATGGGTGGATCAAAACAAAGCAGACGATCTGTTCGAACGCGATTGTCAAAAGTATTTTTGTTTACTTGCTCATGCGATTGATAATCAATGGAATGATGCAATTTTCGATTGTTAATTAATAGTTTTCAGCTGTAAATATCGTATTTATTTTTTGAAAACTGAAAATTAATTAATAGTCTAAAAATAATTTTTTATTATTAATTTCTATTCAATCATTGATACATTTTTTTATGAGATAATAGTATTTTTTATATTAAATTCGAAAATTGTTTTTAGCAATCTCTTCGAAAAATTGAAAACATGAACAAACTGCGAAGCACAGAAGACAGTGCACGCTATGGATTAACAAACTTTTCGGATATGACAGAAGAAGAATTTTTAGCCTTACATCTCCGCCCAGACCTACCAACTCGTAGTGAAAGACATCACAAGTGCCTTTATCATCACACTCATTCATTGAGGCGAGCTGAAAGAGCAGCAGTAGAGTTACCAAAAAAGTTTGATTGGAGAGAAAAAGGAGTTGTTACAGCTGTAAAGAGCCAAGGTATCTGTGGAGCCTGCTGGGCTTTTAGCACTGTTGAAGTTATAGAGTCAATGTTTGCCATATCGAATAAAACATTAAAAGCCTTAAGTGTTCAAGAGGTAAATTTTCAGTTTTGATATTTTTTAAAAAGTGCTTATTAAAAATAATAATTATATTGTTTATTTAGATGATAGATTGTGCAGGAAATAGTAATTTTGGTTGTGAAGGAGGGGATGTATGTAGTTTATTTGAATGGCTGGTAGCTTCCAAAACAAAAATATTGCCAGAAGTAACTTATCCTCTAACTAGGACAACTGATACATGCAAATTACAAAAGTAGTCTATTACAAGTTTTTAAATTTTAAATTTGATTACAAAAATGTTATCTATATCAAAAAATAAATATTTTCAGAACTGCCAAAAAAGAACCAGGCATTTCAGTAAAAGATTTCACATGTGATAAGTAAGTTGATTTTCAATTCATAAAAGATAAATTACAACTTAGTACATTTAAACTAACTTTTCTATTCTTTGATCACAACATTATATCACCATACTATAGTCTCAAATGTAGTTATTAATGCTTCTAGGTATCCTTACTTGATTTGTTATATAAGATACCTACTTAACTTTTATTCAACGGTGCAGTAGTTGTTGGCCTTGAAATTGAAAGACATGTATTTTAATCTTAAAGCACATTTGCTGATTTCCTTTTTAGATTTTTTATATAACAGATTTTCTTTAAAATTTTTTTTAAAGAAATTTTCATTACACAATATTTTTCTAACTTATATTCAATTCAAATTTTAAATAATAGTGATATAAATAGTATGTAAATATTACATATTACTAAATAAGTACTAGTCTACTTTATAGTAAATTGATGACAAATTTTGGAATAAATTTTATTCTTACATTATTTCAAAATATATTTACATTATTTCTAAACTATTTGTATAAAAATATTGTTTACAGAAAAATCGTCAAATTTGATCGTGATACAATTCACGTGCTTCTAACTTTAGACACTTTTACTTTGATTTATTTTAGAAAATAAATCAGTTTGATTCACTCTTATTTTTCGCAGTTTTGTAAATGCTGAAGAGGCACTGATAAAACAACTCGCTACAAAGGGACCAGTTGCGGCAGCCGTTAATGCTCTTTCTTGGCAGAATTACCTTGGCGGTGTCATTCAATATCACTGCGATGGATCTTTTGCAAGCTTGAATCACGCCGTGCAAATCGTAGGATACGATAAAAGTGCCCCAACACCTTTCTACATAGTCAGGAATTCTTGGGGCCCGTACTTCGGGGACAAGGGCTACTTATACATTGCGATTGGCAGTAATCTTTGCGGTATTTATTTTTATAGAACACATTATAAATTGCAGAAATCGAATTATGTATTTAAATTATTCTTGTACGTTTTTGTTTGCAGGAATAGCAAATCAAGTTTCATCGGCAGATATTACTTACTAAAGAATCAAAAATGATTGTTTTTTTTTATCAATGCAAATGAGAAATTCCAAAAAGAAGTAACAAAATTGTGATAATTTTAAGTGTATTTTTGACAAATTTACAAATTTTAATGACGGAAATCAAACTTATTAATTAGTGAAGTTTTATATACTTGTTATATATTAGAAAAAAATTGTTTGATAAAAATGAGTTTGATAAAGTAGTAAAACGAGATTGTATAGTAAAACAACGAACAATTGTAATACTCATTTTTGAGTAAAATCGAACAAACTTAGTATTTTTACGTTTTATATGAATTAATGTTTGCAATAATTTGTTATAACTGCAATTAAAGCAATAACGTTCTCTTATTGTACATGTATATTTTTACAAGTGTAGGCAAAGAAGTGGTGTCTACAATAAAAGTTAAAAAATATAATTATATTCGTCACGGTGTTTTTCAAATTTTCGGATGAATAATTTTTATTCATTTGAACCATTGTTTTTGCAACTCCAATCGCTACTACCATTTTCACGATTATCGGAGCTTCTTTCACCGTTTTGACATTTATCCTTGCCATTTTTCTTGTCCGAAGAAGAAGACGAAGAATCTGTGAGCGAATTATCTAAAGATGTAGATTCATCTTCGAGGCCCCAATAGCCCCACGCCATAGATAGTCTTGTCTTCATTCGTTTAGTTAGTGGTGGAATCAAGTGCCGAGGTATCAAAAACGTCGACAGGTTGAATAGATCAACAAACACTTTATAACGATCGCTGAAACGGTGGTAATTTACAGATTAATTTAAAAAACTTTATTAATGTGTCTCAATGGTAAATTATTTGTGTTGAAAGAAGAAAGCTTCGTATGAAATAATAATACCTCAAAGTTGTTTTCAAATATTGATATCCTGAGGAACCGCCAGTTCCAAGCTGTTGTGAACCGATCATTCTCTGCACCATCAAAACGTGATTATCTACAGAAAGAATGAAAAAATTTTTTTTTAAGTCAGTACAAGATTAAAATAAAATGGATAAAAGTACATAAAAATATCCTTACACCTCCATTTAGTAATAAGCGAGTCGATATCCATCAACGCGGTGAGAATCTGATGCGGCTGGCTGAAACGCGGCTCGTCCCTATAAAGCGTAATCATGACGGCACCCTGGAGGGCCGCGTGCGAGAAACGGCGCTCACCTCGCGACAATAAGGCAGTGTGCAAGTTCTCGTTAAAAATCGAGTCGAACACCGCTTGACGCGCCGTTACGTTACCCAGCAGGTGTTTACGAAACTCTTCTTTGATTTGCGACTAAAAGTAATAAAATAAAAATCACATAACTATTTTCATTTCTAAATATTCACAGCAGCACTTATGGAAATCGGAATCACATACTCCCACAGTCTCGCAAAATTAACAAACCAAACCACATAAACTAACATCAAGAAAATACCGACCTCGGCCTGATCTCGCTGCTCTTCCAGCATCTTCTCCACGGCCCGCCTGTACTTGCCCCAGAAGTCAAAGTCATCCTGCTCGAGCCCCGGCGTCCTGGCCAGCCACTTCTGTACTAGATGGCTCAGACTCGGCTCTTCTTCACTGCGCCTGATGGCTTCTACCGCTTTGGGATCGCGGCCAAAGACGCGCGTGTAGCTCTGGCTGTACCTGACTCTGTGCTCTTGTTTGACGCCCAGCTTGTTCTCCAGCAGGCGGAACTGGAGGGACTGGAAGCCTGAGGCTGGGCAGAGGTAGTCGCGGAAGTCCATGAAGTCCAGGGGCGTCATTGTCTCTAGGATGGAGACCTGGTCGACGAGGAGCTGGAATAATGATGATGTTGAAGGTAGGTTTTTGGTTTTTGATTGAGTGATTCTGGTTGGGGTGTGTATAGCCGGGAATTTGTAAAAGATTATAAAAAATGTATGAAGTGTGATTATATATAATTTATTTTATACTGCTTTATCTGGAAATTAAATTTTCACCATACACTGGCCGAAAGTACTACTTTCGCTCCCGGCTCAAAATTACAAAACTAGTATTTTCGGCTCGAGAGGAAATATAAAGAAATAAAGAAAGCCTCGGCTTCCCCTCGGGCAATTTAAGTGCGATCTGGAACATTCTTTATTTTTCCTCTTTAGGTGCGTACTATATTGTAGATTTCGAATACATTTACTTAGACTAATGAAATCATCAAGAAAAGCTATGTAGGTATGCTCGAGACCAGCGCGCACACTATTAAGTTTTTGAATTTTTATAATTTTTATTTTAAATTTTTGATAATGCTTTAAGTGAAATATTAAATAAGTATACAATCAAATAACTAGTTCGTTTAGAATACATGCAATTAATTTGTTTAATCGTAAATATTAAAAAATAGTTATATTTTATTATAAAAATTAAATATTTAAAAAAGTTTGTTTTTAGTAAGAAAAACTTTAACTATAAAGAAAATATTTTATAATACAGCATATATGTATTACATATAACTAAATAATTCACTAGCTGTATTTTGTATCAGTAATTAAATTACTGTTATTTTAATTAACAGTTAGAAGAAAATTACACATTAAGATACTTTTATCAATTTACGAATAAACCAATTGGTTGATATACGAAAGTAAAAAGATTATATGATAGGCTAAAATTCAGTAAAATTAAGATGAATATTTTAAAAATTTCCCCATTTCATTATTATCATATCTTATCTTTTGGTTAAATTATTGATTTTACCCCGAAAATTATCAACTACTTATCGGCTCGTTTATGCTTTGATAAAAATTTTTTTTTTTAAGAAATTAGGAAGTGAACATTTTTTTCTTCATTCTCTTCCTTTGAAGTTACACTTTAACTTTTTTTCATCATGTTATAAGATAAATCGCTAATTATAAATGACTGAATAATACATATTTTTTCGTATAACAATAAACCGAATAATGTTTATGTTAAATTTAAAAACGACAAAAAATTAATTTTGATATAAGAGTCTTTATATAGATAAATTGTCTTTTGACTTGACTTTTTAACAAAATGACTTGAATCTTGACTCAAATACTATATAAAAATTTAGTAGTTGTAAAACAAAATAATTCACAGTATATTTTTATTTTTTACTTTTTCTTTATCAAAATACTAAAAGTGAATCTACAAACTTTTCCCTCAGAAATCTTTACTCCCAGCCCTAAAACCCTCACCATCACCAAAACCACCCACTCCCAAAAAAAAATAAAAGAAAAACCGCCCAACCTATCCCTATGCGAACCTCGCCAACTAGCAAATGGTTATTATGTAAAGTACGCTAAGTATCTCCAAGAAGTGCAGGGCCTCTCCTAGGTGTCGCGTAACGAATGGCAGTATCAGCTTACCCTTCCGTCGCCGCGCGCCAGGAGAGTCCCGCTACTTTCCCACAATCGCCGGCTGGTCACGCATGACACTCGGCTGCTCCGTTACCCAAGTCGCCCGCCTGCGTTTATATAAGTCAAAGAGAGAATGCGCCTTTGCATACTCGAGCTGGAGGACGGAGTCTATGCATATGCTTGAGTAGTGTAAGGGTGGACACTTTGACGGTGAGGTATAGGGCAGGAGAGAAGCTTGAGGTACCTGACGAAAGCTTTGGGGGTTTGGTTGAAGGGCTGGTGTCGCTTGTGCAGGCGATGAAATTCAAGCCTGCTTTGGGGTGATGTTTGAAGGGTTTATATAGGACAGTTTAGGAGGTGGCTGGTGTGATGGAGTTGATTTTGGCGGTAGGTTGGGGAAGGTCGGGATGTAGGTCTGATTTAATTGAGGAAATTAATTAGCGGAGGATCTTGTATAAGTATTTGTTAGAAGAGATTCGTATTTACGAAAGAGTATTTTTTAAATTTAGTTTAAATTTAGTTTAAGCCACTAAGGATCTTTCAGTTTGGAGAAAGTTGGTAGCGGTATTTTTTTTATTTGCGCCTATGATTTTAAGTCGCAAATCATGCATAAATATAAAAGTACAAATATTACGTAAATTATTGGTAGGCAACAAAATTTTTATAGGAACATGATAAATTCTATTCTTTTTAAAAACCCCCAGAAAGAATCCAATTAAAATGACAAATAAGAACTATAACATTATCTAATTACAGTTTTTTGCCTTGACGAGATAACCGTAACAGCATATTTTGTGCATGACTGAAGATAAGAGCTTAAAAATCAGTAATCTAACTATATGTAACAAACAAAAAAACTGTAATTCCAAATAACTGTAAAAAAATCAGCCAATTAAGATAAACCAATAGCAATCAAACCGAACCGCTCAATAATCCCTCAAAACAATTACTCAGCTAAATACCCCCAAAGCAATCAACCGATATCTCCTATCAAAAACAAAAAGCAATGACCAAACAAAGCCATTAAAAAACAATCCAACCGCGAGCCAGCCGCCAGGGGTAAACAACAACGCGGCTGGATTTGACGCGAAGAAGAGAAAGAAAGCGAAGATGAAGAAAACGCGAGGCGCAGCCGAGCTTGCACTGGCCGCATGGAAATTCAATTAGGACCCCTGCCCCAGCCGCTGTGTAATTGGCTTGTCGCCAGGGGTTGTTCACCCGCCGCTTCAACGTACACCCGCAATTTCGCTAATACGGCGACGATACCCTTTTGTAAGCTACCCTCGTTTCCCGCCGCTGGCTTTATACAAATTCAAAGTCAGTTTTTCGAAATTGCCAATTACGAATCAGCTGTTGCTTAGGCATTTTTTATCGAGACTTACTTTAAGAATGAGGACGATTCGATTGAGCCGCTTGAGAATCTCCAGGGTCCTCGACTCGTCGATCGCCTCGGAGCTGGGGGTGCTTTTCTCATCGTGAAGCCCGGCGTGTTTTTCATGGTACTTTTCGTCGTTACTGAACAGAGCCCGCACGGAATCCAGCTCGTAGATGATCTGCTTGAACCATAGTTCGTACGCTGAAACGGAAAATCAGCTTTGTTACTCTTATAAGTCAAACTAATTGACGGATAAGCTTGGGATTCGCGAGATTACCTTGATGCGTGACGATGAAAAGGTGCTCGTCGTGCACTTCTTTGTCACACTCGCTGCTGAGTAGCCTCTGGGCCGAAAGTATTTTGTCTAGAAGCAGGTACTCGCCGTAGAGGAGGCCTGGACCCTCGGTTAGGCACGTGCCGATTTGACTGGTGTCATCTCTGTATTCATCGGTTTTTAATTATTACTTTATACGTTAAAGATAAAAATCTGCTGATGATAATATTATGAGCAGTTTCTGATGCAAATCCGGAAAAGCAATTTTCGCTTATCGAAAAGCTGTTGACATATTCGCGCTTTCGTCACGCGGATTTGTAAGCTCGTGTAATCGTCTGTACGTCAGTTTTACGAAATCGTCAAGCGCGCAATCTTGAGCCGTGCGGGAGAATGAGAAAAAAATTCGACGATCTTCCGGGTCAGCGGCGAAAAACACGCGATATGACGAAAGCCCGCGGCGATTGCGCAAAATTAGCTAGACGAGTCTTAATTTTTTTTTTCTAGATGGGATGGCTTTGACTATAATAATAACAGGCTTATCGCTGGGTGTCGACGCTGAGGCTGAGATTTAGTTTGGATGTTATTTAATAAGTTGGTGGGGCTTTATCGATGTGGTCACGTGCTGGGAGATTCGGTCATGTGTACTGGGGATGAAAAATTTGTTTGCTGTATTTGAGATAGGCGGGTTGGGTGATAAATTTTAAGACTGTTATAAGCGATTATTTTAGGTTTCTAACTTCTTTTGGTTGCTGAGAGAAACTGAATTAATTTACTGATTCAAATAAATGTTTCTACTTTTAATTTAGTGTGTGTTAAAAATGTTTTGTGCAAGGATATGAACTTTAAAATTTTTTTCTCGATTACGTTTTTTCTTTCTATTAGTTATTAATTAATTTCTCAAAAAGCAACTAAAATGAAAAGAAAGAAATTAATGCTTAGAAAAAACGTACCCATGGACATTACGAGAATACAGTGAATAGAAAAACTTTTACAATTCCATTTCAAATTCATTAAGCACTATTGCATATTCCATATAAACTAAACCGTAAAAAAATGAACTTATCCAAAAGATATAAAATTTCTATACATACGTTCCATTGCCTATTGGACAAGCCATATTCCATGAAACCTTGTGCGTCCGTTATTTTTATTCCTCTTATCAACTCTGCGATCACCACCAAATTCGCAAACAGAACCAACTAATCAATACACCAGCCGGACTCCAAAATCTTACTTCTCACTCATACCCCGCACTCAACCCAACTGAACTTCTCCCAAAAACACCTTCACACCCTTATCTATTCTC
The DNA here is from genome assembly GCA_900480035.1 of Eupelmus urozonus. Classification (NCBI taxonomy): domain Eukaryota; kingdom Metazoa; phylum Arthropoda; class Insecta; order Hymenoptera; family Eupelmidae; genus Eupelmus; species Eupelmus urozonus. The sequence continues at coordinate 39,768 of UELX01000248.1, read as the reverse complement.
CCTCTCCCCCTAAGACTTTTCACTAATCGCCGTACTCCAAAGTAACTCACGGATCCTCGGATCCGCAGCGCGTTAACGAAGAGAGAGAGCGCAGAGCCGCGCGGTCGACGGCTGACTGACGTTTCAAATCGGGCGCGCCGCCCTTTTAATGACAGCAGATCTCGCAGCCGCGTATATATGTGGAGCGGTAGGGATGACGCGCGCTCATTGCGCTCGCGGTGAAAATTATCGGATGTGTGCTTGTGAGTGGTTTGGTCGTCATGTGGATTTTGTAAAAATAGAGTTGTTGTGGTGAGAGTTTTTTTTATTTGGGTTGGTGGGGAATTTTTTGGGGTAAGGGGGGGTTCTTTGTTATCGGCTAATGAATATATGGAAGTATAAAGATCTATCTACCCTTAATAAATTTGGAAGGCTTAATAAAAGGCCTCTCTTTATTCAGGACGGTAATTTTGCACAAAAAAAAACAAATGTTAAAACGTCGGTCAATTCGTGAAGTTAAAATTTTAATTTGAAAATCTATTCTCTGACAAGAATAAAATAGATTTTTTTAAAGTTAAAATATAGCTCAATTAAAAATTAATTAATTTTACCACAGGTAAAAATCCTAGATTGATACAAAATTTGATGTAGTTTAGTTCATATTAAATAAATAATTATGAATTCTATAATATTTCAATGTATCAAACGTTTAAGTAAGTTAAATTTTTTTAGATTTTATTTACCTGTATTGTAAAAAGTATATACACATATTTATTTTAAACAAAAATTAAAATGAGTTTATAAACTCATGTTTATTCAACTTTAAAAGAAACATTAACTATATATATTTTCTTTGTATTGCAATATATGTATACTATAATATTAGAAGGCAAAACAAAACAAATTATTTTATATTTTGATTTGGCATACACACAAGTACGGGTCTGTTACTCAAGTTTCTGGTCAGTATTATATTAATTCCCGATCTAACATAATACACCGAACAAGAAGAGCGAATAAAAGATAAAAAAATTACAATACTTAGGTATATCAAAATGTTCCACAATACTGATTGTTGTGAAAGCAAAGACGCTGACGAGAAATTTTGTAAATCTAACGAAAGAAATGTAAATGATTTAATAACTAAGTATAGGACAAACAGTATGAAAAAGGTAATGCAAATAGTATTAACGATATTCCTATACTTGTAATTCAAAATCTATTTTCTATATCTGAAAAAATAAAACTCACGTATAGAATATGTAAAAATTATTCATTACCAACATATTTAGAATATATGATTTTTCACGCTTTCAGACTTAGGCGATACAAAAATTTTAGATATTAAGTACTGAATATTTTACAAATTTTTCAGCGCATAACTATTCCTGAGTCGCCGAAAATAACTAAAAGCCCGAGAAAGTTGATGTTAAGTCAAACAAAAGATTGTGAACAAAATGTTACAAAAAAATCGAGAGATTTGAATAAATATAGTATAACTCTCCCCGAATCTCCGAAAATCACGAAAAGCCCTAGAAGATTTGCAGTTAATAAAACAATAAATAAAGAACAAAATCTTGCAAGAACACCGAATCATTTGAAGAAATATAATATAACTGTTCCCGAATCGCCGAAACTGAGTAAACGCCAACTTCTGAATGTGGAACCGTCTGTGAAGAACTCAAAACTTTTAAAATAATATTGGTATTGTCGAAAATGAAATTATTGATAATTATATAGTGTAACATATAGACTGTGATTACAAATAAGGCATTATTCGCTTTCGTATCTGTTATTTACGTTTTGATTAATTTATTGCACGAAAATTGTATTGTATTTTAGAAAAAAATAAAACATTATTTACTAAAATTAAAAACGACTTAAAAAAAATAGCAGTGGTTTACCGATACTTAATAATTTCAAACAAAATGTAATGTTTAAATTTGCATGCATTAAATAAAAGTGAATATTCATAGCCTAATTTATATACGTATAGTACAAAGTGTTTTAAAACTTTAAGTAATAAAGAAAATGTTAATAGAAATCGTTTTTGACAAGAGAAAAATTCTCTTCGGTTAGCCATTTAAACTTAATTGATTATAACAGCTGATCATCGAAGTGCTTCTGCAGAGCCTTGAATTTTCTTTAGGATTAAGCACACACACATAACTCACGCGTTCGTTAACTTTGACCGCATAGCGTACAGTAACATCTTACATAGTAGTAGAGCATCTGTTCAAATGCCTTCTAGATAAAATTCAACAATTCTTTTTGTTGTTTAATGATGATCAAGCAACTTTATTAACCTTGATAGTATCACAATACTTTTTTTAAATAAATAAAAATTTTGTAATTGTACACGATCTATGAGAAGCTTGGATATTATTACGGATGATGTTTCGCACTTTGTTAGCAGGTAACAGAAGACGATTTTCCACAATATTTTTAGGTGCGCAAAGCAGGAAGTTTTACGCATAAGTTGGGAAAATTATTTTATTTATAGAAATCGAAGTTAAAATAAGTATGAATTGGAAAAAAATTAAGAAGGACGAATATGGCCAATATAGATATTGCAAATTCATTTTATTATTAGAAAAATATAATGTATCGGTACCCCGAAGTTTTTATTTAATCTGGAGCACGAAATTTCATGAAAAGAACCTTACTCCCCCTTATAAGTGCAAAAATTAATTTTGCGATATCCCAAAAACTTCAAAATCCAGTCATTCAACAGCCACGCATATACTGACCGAAGCAAATATTTTTTAAAAAGTTTCGAATTTCAACATTCCAATAAACTCTATCAAACAATATAAAAAATATCCCAACAGATAAATATTCCCTTCAACCAGCGCACCTTAATAAAAACACTCCGTCCTACAAACCGGTGCGCAAACCAACATCCCAAACCCACACACATACGCATTCTAATCCCACTTATGTCACTCACGGCGGCGCTGCGATCGGCCCATTCGAAAATCGCACACACGTCGGCCAACCCCCTACAACACCGCACGCACATCGAAATACCCGATGGCGGCTCTGCGCTGCGCGCGCGCGTCTCTCGGCTGATCCGCATTCATCATTCGCTGTGTATCTCGCCCTAATATACACTCTGCGTATATACACACTCCACACTATATAACCTATATATACAAGCGTGTTGTGCCTCTTCGTGGGTGTGTGCGTATACAGCGCCAAGAGAGAGAGAGAAGGAGGAGAGCGCGCGCGCGCTGTGTGTTGCGTGGACAACGGACGGAGCTAGCACAGAGGCTCAATCATGGGGTAAGTCCGAGTTAATATTAATAACAATTATTGAATACCGATAACAATAAGCTAAGGGCTGTCTTATAGCCACGCTTGAGAGCGAGGCTATAGCCCCTCGCGTGGCCTCCAAGGCTGGGTGGATTGATGATGTAGGTATACAATCCCACTGCGAGTGTATGGCTTGAGTAAAAAGTCGTTTGTATACCAGAGGCTTTGCTTGAGGCGAGAGATGAATCCTCCGTTTCCGCTCTGCTTTTTTATGTTCGTCTGACTCTTTAAACTGGCCTGACTTTGTTTGTTTCCGTCCCGAGCGCGCGCGGTGCAGCTTTCCTTTATTTTTTTTTTTCCTGTACACATGCACGTATACCCTGTGTGTTTTCACGCGCTCGGACGTGAGGTGGATGGTAAATATTGGGTTTAACCGATGCCCGCCTCGTTGCTTGTTCGCAGGAGCTCCGACGTGGAGTGCGTCGACGACCCGAAGAAAGACTCGGGCGAGATCACCGACGACGAGGTCACCCCCACCGAGCAGCAGAAGAAGAAGCAGAAGAGGAAACACAAGCATCACAAGCATAAGAAAGATAAGAGTTCGGATAAGGTGGATGGAAAGGATAAGGAGAGGTGAGTACCTTGCTTTGCGAGTCTCTGTGATGGATCAGTGCTTATGAGTGTGTGGGTTTTTTTGTAGGAGAAAGCACAAGAAGCACAAGCGATCGAAGAAGAAGGAGAGTGCGGAGAATGGGAATGGAGCAGTCATCGATAAGATCGTCACTCAGATTGTTAACCAGAAGGAGCTTAATGGCAAAATTAACAATACGGTGCTGGAAGTCGGAGAGACTGAAGACAGCGAGGAAGAGAAGCTGGTTGACTTAGATTCGGATGAGGTGGATTGTACTATAATTGAAGATGACATAGATCTGGAAGAATTAATGAAACAGAAGGTAAATATTATGTGTTTTATAAAGTATTCAATTGCGATGCATCAATAGCACTCAAATTTTGACATCATAGTTATGTTGATTTACAACGTCATATTAATATTATGTTAAATTTGCTTACTTTCTTTTTAAGGAGCGTCTTCAAGCTTGTTTAGTGCAATATTTATCTGATGAATCTGATAAAGATGAAAAAGATGGAGAGCATAAAAAAACAGAAGTGCCCGATGTTATACTTGTTGAGGACAGTGGTGATGAAGCTGAACCACGAAAGAAACGTCACAGAAGTTCATCTGGAACTAGAGATCACAGAAAAGTTCTGAAAACTGATAGACGTGTAGTAGTTGACATGACTAGAGGGGAAAGGAGAAGTCGAGAAGAATCTGACAGACGAAGGGACTCTGAAAGGAAACGTGATGAGAGGCATGATCGGAGTCGGGACAGAAGTAAAGATGAAATCAAAAAAGACGATCGGCAGTCTAGAAAACCTACTGAAAAATTGAAAGAAGAAAGTAGGAGAGATGACATTGCCAAGAAAAAAGAAGAGGAAAGAAGAAAGGAAGTTGGAAAAAAAGAAGAGCCACGAAAGAGAGAGCACGATAAGAGGTATGTAGATTATTTTAGACTAATAAATTAGAAAAATTACATACAAAATTATTGGCATGTAATTTAATTTTGTTACATAAAAAGTTCATTCAAATAACAAAAAATAACTTTATGAATGCAAAATTACTATAATTCTTACTATTTCAATTCTTCTCAAGTTTAGAATAATTTTTAAAAGTATCTTCTTTCGCTTAATTTGTAATCAATTATTAATGATCTAAAGCTAAACAAAAGTATAGTTAAAAAAACTACTTTAGAAAGATTAGTATTTATATACATAGTAAATTGAAGTTTGATTCTCTTAAAAACTGTCTACTTTCACAAGATGCTTAAATTTATAATCACAATAACCAAAAGCAAGTCCAGTTAATCATTAATTTGCGATAGGTACAAATACCACATCGAATCTATTTTAATTTGTAACATACATATGTTATAATGATTACTTTGGTTTATACAAGATAATATTATCTCAGAAAAATGTTGAATCTGCATTGTAAATTTTATTCACAATTTCAATTGTGCTGTTTTAATTTGAAAATTATTTTAAATTAGACAATTGTTATTTACTTGCAACATATTTTTAATTTAGGGTATGCGTATAATATGCCTCAACATTCTGGAAATTAATATACAGAAAAAATTTAGCTTATAATAGCTTGTTTAGCTGTATAACCGAACTAAATCAGTTATGAAACTCCCTTGACGAAAAAATATAGAAATGAATATAATCTGTGCGAATTTAAGTGTAGAGTGACATTCAGTTTTTTAATTAGCTACTAAAAAACTACTAATTTTTGACAATGATTCAGATCATTAAAATAATTTCCTAAATCACGGCATATTTGTGTTCACTGCTATGCCTAAAATACTTATACTTTTTGGTAAAGAGCTTTTCTATCTTTTCAAATATACATAACATTACAAATAATTTAAAATTTTTACAATAACAGAGAAGAGGAAAGAAAACGTGAGGAAGAGAAAAGTAGAAGCAGCAGTGCACGTCCGAGTCATGACTCAAAATCAAAAGAGCCTTCAAGGCCAATAAGACGGGAGAGCAGCCGGGATCGACATCTAAATCACGACTCAAGGATCCGTGATCGCAGAGATAGCAGGGATCGTCATCGTGACAGGAGTAGAGATCGACTCGACGCACGTAGGAATCACGACAGGCGAGACAGGTCCCGCAGTGGAAGAAGATCAAGAAGCAGGGGCAGGTCAGTAATCAACGTTTATGAATAACGTTAAACTTATTCAGTTTTGATAAATTATTGTTATTATAGGGATCGAAATGATCGTCACAGAAGATCAAGATCACACTCTCGTAGCCGGAGGGATCGCGACAGACACGGTAGAGACCACGATAGGGATCGCGATAAGAACGGTAAACGAGAACGAAGTGATAAGTTTAAGGACTCGTTGTCGGAAGGTTTGAAGGTCGAACGCTCAGAGAGTTCGAGCGAAGAGGAAATCAAGGACATCGATATCGAAGAGGACGAGGACGAAGAAGCAATCATTGAACGCCGTAGAAAGCAGAGAGAAGAGTTGTTAAAGGTTATTTTAAATTATATTTTTCTTCGAACAAAATTATTTCTAGATTCACGAATATGAATTTGTCGTTTACTTAATGAATATATTTGTTTTTTAAATTTACAGAGATTAGGAGCACCAAACGAAGATTCAAATTTCTCATCGGACATGAACGTTACGAGATCGCCACCGTCTGAGAGGCAATCGAATTCTAGCAAATCCCTGTCGAATAATAACAATAACAATGGTTCGGCTTCAGAAAGTCACACACCACCATTACCTGATAAGAAGAGAAGATCTAAAGGTGACGAGAAGAACGAAAAACAAGAGGATTCCAAAGCGAGTGACAAGAAACAAGAGGAAAAACAGAATTCTAAAAAATCGAATGAATGGGACATGTTCGCAGAGGTCGATAATATCGGTGACTTTAACGTAAGTCTTCATCTTTTCATTGCTTAAAGCTGTTTTTTACTACTTTAACTTGTGTTAATAAAAATTACCCTTTCATCTTATTTTATACAGAGTCCAACAGTAGACGGCGGTAAACGTCAAGGCGGACATGATAATCCTAATTTAACCGATAACTGGGACGATGCCGAGGGTTATTACAGGTAAATCAATTTTTATTTTAACTTTTTTGTTAAACTTTACACCATTTTTAATAATTATTGTTCTGTCTTATGCTACTTTCAGAGTTCGTGTTGGTGAAACGTTAGACTCTCGATATATTGTATATGGTTATACTGGACAAGGTGTTTTCAGTAATGTTGTTAGAGCAAGAGATACTGCTAGAGGAAATCTAGATGTTGCTGTTAAAATAATTAGGAATAATGAAATAATGTAAGATATCCTTATAATTTATCTTTACTTATTTTATTTTATTTTATCAAAATTAATTTCGGATGTTATTTGTTTTTATAGGCATAGAACCGGCCTAAAAGAATTAGAAATACTTAGAAAGTTAAATGACGCAGATGCAGATGACCGATTTCATTGTTTACGATTATTTAGACACTTCTTTCACAAAAACCATTTATGTATGGTTTTTGAGTCATTAGCAATGAATTTGCGAGAAGTAAGTACTTTTGTATTAATCATAAAGAAAAACTATAATTTTTACAAAAATTAAACATTAATTTACTTTATAGGTTCTGAAAAAATATGGGAAAGATGTTGGTTTGCACGTAAAAGCTGTTAGATCTTACACACAACAGTTGTTCTTAGCGCTAAAACTACTTAAGCGTGCAAACATTTTGCATGCCGACATCAAACCAGACAATATTCTAGTCAGCGAAAGTAAGCTAGTATTAAAATTGTGCGATTTCGGTTCTGCGTCGTTTGCCCATGAGAATGAGATCACGCCCTATCTTGTTTCAAGATTTTATCGAGCACCCGAAATCAGTAAGTTTAATTCATTTTGATTACTTTTATCTTAAAACAATGTGTTATTTTAGTTTTGTAAGCTAGTAATATGATTATATATGATTCCAAATATCTTTAAGATCTGAGTAATGATTTAATATTATATTACGCATCTAGGGAGCAAAAGAGTAATCAGTCCAGAGCACGTGTATATTGCTATCTGATCAAAAAGGCAAAAGTGGCAAATATGTGCACTGGATGATCCTATTTGCTCCGTGGTATGTATACTATTTTTCGCCACTGTGGTCCAAAATTACCACTTTTATATTTCCTGAAACGGTAGCAAAAGAGGTACCTTTAGATCCACCATGGCAAACATATTAATCGTTGAAATGGAATTAGATATTTTCAAATCATTTTTTATCACACTATTAATAATTTCTATTTTTTTAGTTCTTGGCATACCTTATGATTTTGGTATAGATATGTGGTCTGTCGGTTGTACAATATATGAACTTTACACTGGTAAAATTATGTTCTCGGGAAAAACTAATAATCAAATGTTAAAATTCTTCATGGACTTGAAAGGCAAAATGCCTAATAAACTGATTAGAAAAGGACAGTTTAAAGATCAACACTTTGACTCTAATTGTAATTTCCTGTATCATGAAGTTGATAGAGTCACTGAACGGGTAAGTCAAATTTTCTTTTAATGAAATAGAACGCCATTTTTTTAATCATACAAGTTTATGAAATTTTAACATTATATGAATATTTTACAAATCCTATGGCACTAACATAAAATGTTTAAAACTAATAAATCATACAGTATAAAGATCCCTTCAATATGTTAAAAGAAAATATAGTGTAAAAAATGAAAGGTAGATAAATTAAATAATATATTGAAGTAATCTTTAAAAATATAAAAAATAATTTTATATTACAGAATATTAAATAAAATATTACTAAGTTTTAAGTGAAAAGGAAACAATTGATTATTCTCTTAAGTACATCTAATTTATAATCAGGTAACATTGCCTTCTAAAAATCTTTCAAGATGTTGAAAAAATTTAAATTGTTTAATGCTTATATTAATATCCAAACATTTAAAAAATATTATTCAATATTTTAAATTTTAATTCCATAAGCCCTATTAAATATTTTTAAATTACTTTTATATTAATAAAACTTGCCTGTGATTCGCAGGAAAAAATCGTCCAAATGTCGACACTCCCGGCGACGCGTGATCTTGGGGTAGAGCTGGGTGGAAGCTCGCTGCCCCCGGAGCAGGCACGTAAGGTCAACCAACTTAAGGATCTGTTGGAGCGCACGCTCATGCTAGATGCTGCCAAGAGAATAACTGTCAATCACGCGCTGGCTCATCCGTTTATACAAGAAAAAATCTAATCTAGGTAACCCCTATGCGTCGCCAAAAACTGAGACAAGCGCCTCCCCGCTTGATCCTGCTCTCGACTCAGAGGAGAGAGAGTTAGAGGGACATCATCGAATTTGTACATTTTTAATCGGCCGTCGTCATATTCGCAAGTTAATACGAAAGATCTTGTTTATAGTTTTGCTTCTATTTTTGTCGAGGAAGAAGAGACTTTAAAGTACTGCCACTTTTTTAAAACAGCTTTTGGGAATATTCGCGTTATACGTGATAATACGAGGGCGTTTATTATGTGCAGTTTTTCGTTGAGAACTCCACAATGTGATACAAAGATAAAACTTGCAAGTTAATATAAAATTTCAAACGGAAGTTAGTTTTGTTAACCCTTTTATAGTCTTGTGTATTCTTTTTTTTCTGTTTCATAACTTAATAGTTCAGGTAGTTTTGAAAGTGAACAAATAATTTGATATATTATTGAGGGCACAATTTGACGATGACTAAAGATTTATTAATTGAATGTCTTAGCAACTTTATTTTTGTATTGACAAAGGCATTTTTATTTGAATAGCTTTTCTAATGACATGAAATAGATAAAAAATTTAAGACCATCAGAGGGTTAGTAATCATATATTTGAAACATTATTTTTTAAATTTTCGTATAAATAATAAAAAGTAGTTATTCTCATGATTTAACAAAATTAATTCTCTTTAAATTCATTTTTTAAATTGCTAGAACTTAAATTATAAAAATATTTCAATAAAACAGTTTCAAATCGCCCTCGTAAATTAGTTTATCGATACGTTAAACTGTAATAAATAACAGTGGTATATAATTTTCTTTTTTGCCTCCGCACTGTTAAAGAGTGTCTTAAGATGATACTCCTGAACTTTATATAATACTTCTTATCAAATTGTATAATATATTTACAAATCAAACGACGTATGAATCTATGAACGTTGCTTATTTTCACGAACGTGGCAATAAAAGCAACGGGCTCGAGGAATCTTGTATAATACTTAATCGCATGAATCTATATCATCAAATCTCGCGTCACGTAAAGGACACTATATTAAATAAGAGAAATTAAATTCTCGAAATATAAAGTTAGGCGAAATGAGATTTTGATGTACTAAAGTGGATGAAGTTGTGTATAGCGTATAGGAATGCAAAGTAAATGATAAAATAAAAAGGCACATGCTTAATATTATAAAGTGGAGAAAAACATAAAAACATAATGAAAATACTAGATAGAAAAGGAATCATCCTGTGTTACTATATGTTATTTATAAGAAATAAAAAAGATGTTTGGTTTGAATGTCGGCCTCAAAAGTATTTTTTTTTGACTCTGTATACTTCACAACTTTTGACGCCGATTAATAAGGAGAATTGACTTTTTTTCTGATTTTTTTTAACGCCTTATAAATTTGCGCTTATTTTCTTAACTAAGAGATTTAAAATCCAAATTTCGGTAAATTTTTAAAATTACCATCTTTTATTTTGAATTATAAGGACTTCATAGTTATGCAAATGATTGTCAGTAGCCGATATTGTCTCATTAATTTATTTTTATGCAATAAAGTTAAAATTATTAATGCACAATAATCGATTGTTTTTTTGAGAATTCGAATTATTTAAAATAGTTTTTGTGTGCTAGATTATTTATTTTTAATATGTCCATTTCTTTTTATAAAGCTTAACGTGAAATGAGATATTTAAAGCTATAAATTTATAGTATTAAAATGTTGTTCTATTATATCTAATTAGAAAATTAGAATCATATATAATATATGATTCTAATTTTCTATTATACATGTGTAGCTTTAAAACTCATTTTCTGTATGCAGTGTGGGCAAAGGTACCTATACACTGCTTTTAAAATATTAATAAACGAATTAAAACAAAATACAAAGTTTAATAATGGTTCATCATAAAGTTATTTTGAGTGTCTGGATTGTACGAAGCTGCTTATGTTTCAGATCGGTCTTCACGACTTGAATCATCGGTTAAGGGCCGCTGGATCTTTCATGGGCCTTAGCTGTTCCCGTTGCAAGGTATTCATGGGGACTGCCATTTGGGAGTTATCTATTGTAATCAGTTACTCGTAAAATTGACGCGTTTTTATATAGCAAAAAAACTTTTTATTAAATTTTTACTTTTATTAATTTTATATAAAAAATAAAAAAAAGATAATCAAAAACATATATTTAAAAGCAATTTGGTTAAGTAAATCAAAAATAAAATCAGTTATTAAATATATAAAATGTTGTATATAATTATATGTAAAATTTATTTATTTTTATTTACTCTATTTTCAAAAAAAAAAATACATTTAATTATATACAATCTTTTTGCATTCGATAAAGTAGTATTAAATCGTTTTAAAATTAATAATAAATTATTTTTTTGCATGAGAAATCATATCAAAGCCCATGAATTTCCTTTTTTACATTACACTTTGATTTTACTATTTATAAAATAAGCAGTTACAAACTAAATATCAAGTAGCTATAAAATATTAAAAGAGACAAAAACCAAAACTGGAATTAGATAAAAGCAATGTTCTAATTAGAAATTTGGTAATGTTTCACTTGTAGCCCTCCCTGAGCGGAGGGGAGACAATGGAAGAAAGAGAGAGAAAGAAAGAATATAAAGAAAGGCGGAGTATGAGGGAGAGATCAGATGAAAGGGATCGAATAGAGATTTATGAGAACTGCACGTCAATCTGACACAACCTCAGCACCCCATCTGCTATGCACAATTTAAATTTCACTCAAATCATTTAGGCAGAGGAGTATTAGTAAGTATGTGACGGAGAACAGGTAAGGTGTCAATAATATAAGCTAATATTTTTTTTTTAATCTTGTATAAACATTAAATTTTGTTTTTATAGGCTTTAACAATTATCAACTTATACTTAATAAACGTATGTGTGAGTTTTCAGATTCTTTGAACGAATAATGTGATGTTTGCAATATTATCATTTGAGTGAGTAAATAGTTATATACTTAACGAAATTACGAAACGTAATATTATACGGAGTCAATGTTTGTCTTCAACCAAGATTAAGGGTAATAAATCTATTTTTTTTATTAAAAAAATGTTTATTTGTTATTCTGTACCTGAACGTAATTCCTACATCCTAATTTAAAAATTATTAAAAAGAGAATAGATTAGATGAAACGATAGTTTTTAAATTTTAATTTATTTTGCTTAATTTAATTGTTACACAGAAAAATAAATTCATTCTCTTAAGTAATATCGACATTCAATTATTTGTTCTTGTTTTAGAGCCTTAAAATGCTCAGTACGTATATATTTTGTTTCATAACGATCATGATCTTATCAATTTTTTTATATGATATTTCATCCAGTTCCAGGGATGAAACATTTTTATGGAATGATTTACAGTTTCTTAAATTCTTTACAATTTGCACCTATGTCAATTCAAATCTAATCCCTCCCGGGATAATACTGAACAAGAAGCTGCGATGCTTGCTGCGCAAGTTCAGGTGAAGAAGCGCACAATGCTCGTCGACTCAAAGGATCCAATTCTCCACCTAAAATTTAAAGTAAAAACATTGATGTTATTTTTGTATATATTTTTTTTTCTGCAATTAATTTTCTTAATGTAGTCGAACAAACGAATTAATGCAAAGTAAATATTTTTCATCAGAAAATTGATAAATACTTAATGTCACACCGGTTGTAGAAGATAAAATATAAAAATTAATTTTTTCAATTTTAATTGTTCGACTCTTTAAATTTACACTTCGATAGTAATTTCATAATCCAATTTCGTGGCGATTATTATCTTACCGGCTGGATCAATGCAGACTCCACCAGCTTCTCTGACGATGAGATCTCCGGCGGCAATATCCCAGACGTGGATGCCAAATTCGTACATAAGGTCGGCTGCGCCCATCGCCACCATGCACATATTTAATGCGCACGAGCCCAATGCTCGCGTTCTGTAAGCGAAGGTAGATTCACATGAAAAAGATGGACGATTAAGCATATTATTGTTTACAGATTTCTTTAAGTAATTTTTCAAAGTCTTACCAATATAGAAATGATAATTTAAGTAACAATTATTAAATTAAAATAAAAATAGTAAACTTTTTTAATTAGTTATAAACAAAAATTTTAATTTTGTATATAATTTTAAATTTTAATTAAAAAAAATTTTTTTTGTCTTAAAGAAATGATTTCAACTATATTAAATTACCCGTGTACAAGGGGCGTCATTTTTTTGAGATTCTCCATAACGATTCGCATTTTCTCCGGATCTCTGCTTGTGCCAAGTTCCATCATCACCAAAGTTTTATTTAATTCTGTAAGCCATAATTACATACATCAGACACCTAATTAAAAATTAATTTTCAAAACGCTATTGTATTAAGCTTTTTTATTTTGATAAACTTAATCATATATTTTGAACGGCAAACTAGCATGAAAGCGTTTTTAAACGTTCGATGAACAGCGAACATTCTGTTTACTACTTGCATACATTTCAATACAATTTCACTTATTTTTATTTTATCATTAAATCTTAATTTTTAGAACTGAACAGCAAACAAATCTTTTCATCGCCATTCACGATAACCATTATCAAAACTCACGCCTTATAGAATCAAAAAACTGAAAACTATACACACCTTTCTGGCCGGTAACACGAATCGGCGCCCCGTTGTAAAAAGCTCCTTGGCCACGGCGCGCCGAGAAGAACTGCTCCAACACTGGATTGTAGACGATGCCAATCTCCGGCACCTTATTCACATAAAGAGCTATGGAGATGCAGGTGTGTGGCATCGCGTGGACAAAGTTCATGGTGCCGTCGACCGGGTCGATGATCCACGTCGGCGCCTCAGACAGCTCGACCTTGTGATTCGTCTCCGATGTGTTCTCCTCGCCGATGAACCTGGGATAATTTGTTATTGTTTTGTAAGAAGCCTTTTTTTTATTTATTTTTTTTTAAGTTTATTATTTATTTTCTGAATCAAGTAGATTGTTAGAGTTAGGATCGGTTGCAGTATAACGTGTTCGCATAATTGTTTAAATAATTTTTGTTCAACTTTGTGAAAAGTTTTCAAATGAGCTATTTTTTATAAAGTAAATTTAAAATAGTATTGATTCGAAAGTTTTTCTCAAACGTAGGAGAAACGAAATTGCCCCTTAATAAGAGATCATTGCCAGAATACAATGTGTTGAGTGTATGTCGAATGGGAATCTTCCAGAAGCTACTCAAGTCAATCTGGTCCATACATAAGCTTTCATTTAACGTATTAAACTAATTTAGGCATAATCATACATTGAGTAGAATAATCGAGGCTTATGTTCTTTGTAACTTTCACAGCATGGCTTTATGATACCACTTCTCAATTAAACGCTTTGTTCCATATACACAACGTTTGGAAGAGGCCAAATAAAATTGTCTAATAATTATTTTTTAAAACGGGTTTTGCAATGTTATTAGCTTTTCTTACTTGTGATCTGGGAACTTGGCTGATATTCCATCCATCAGGAGTTTTTCAACCATTTGATCCGTTTCCGTGACGAGGTCGACATCGCACGATTTAATTTGTATCGTCTTTTGCCTTGATATATTTTCTCTGATAAGCTGTAAATAGAAAAAGAATTATTTTTATTTATAAACTTGTAAAATATATCGCTACAGCGTTAAAAAATATATTTTTTTCTGTTGCATATAATTAAATAACGTGTTTTTATTTTAGAGTTTTTAAATTTATATTTAAATAATACAAATAATCAAACATTTTAATTTTAAAGCAAAATTAGAGAGAGCTTAAATATAAGTAGATAATGTCCGGAACATGTAAGACAAACCTCGTAAACAGAAAATTTAATTATATTCCTTGCATTATTGTGAAAGAATATAAAACAACGACAATACAATCATTCAACAATACTTAAAATAAAAAGAAATTATAAAAGTCTAAAATTATGAAACTCATCCTCAAAATTTCATCATAAACGAAACTCACTAAAGATATTAAAATATTTCTCACGCAACAACACAACCCATCATCCAGTCGATCTCTACCCACACACATACATTCGCTTAAATTTAAAAAATTTCAAAATCCGCCAACTCCAAAAATCCTCCAGCTCAATCAATATCTATCTCCGTCGGTAAATCCTCCAATCATATAACAATTCCCTAAACATCTCACCTCATATCCTAACAAACAAAATGCATATTTCCACCTCTCCCACGCCTAGAGCTGCACTCGCATAATCAGCAATCCATCTCTCTCTCCCTCTCACCACCTCTACAATACAATAGCCCATCCTTGCATACATATATACGCACACGCGTGTGCGCACGTGCGCTTGCACATTTAGCATCGCGGCAAAATCGATAGCCCGCGCCCGCTAATAATCCGGCCGCGGCATGTCTATATGCCTTTTTCTTTCGCCTCTCGAGGCCGAGCGCGCGCGGCGTTACATAAATATATATCTGCGAGCGTACCTAGCGATTTTTTTTCGCGCTACCCGCTGAATTAAGGCGAGGAGATCGTGGGAGTGAAGCGGTTTTGTCTAGGAGGGTAATGGGAAAATTTTTAGTGATACTAGAGGTGGGGATGTAGTGATAAGCGACGGGCTTTTTTATATGGATGCTTCGCTATCTGGTGTTGTTGTCGAGCTAGAGTCGCGCACGATTGTTTGAGTTTTGTAGATGACGATTTTTGTCGTTTGGAATCGGATGAAAGGATTGTCTTTTTTTAGTTGTTTAGATGAGTTGCATGTTTTTACTGAAGGTGACGGTTATTTGTGTTGCCGATCGCTAGCTCGATTGATAAAGATGATAATTAGCGTCTTTGGTTTTGTAAAGAGAGTAATGTTATTGAGTTTTATAAGAGGAAAAGTGGCTATTATTATTTTTGAAGAAGTGGTAATACAGGTTGTTTATTTATTATGAGAATCAATGTATTGTTTTGTTTTAACCTCTATTTTATTAAACAATAATTATAAATTTCATAAATTTTTCATTTCATAAATTACGTTTGTGACCTGCATTTAAATAGGTTAGTTAAATGAAAGAGCCGTCTAGAATAATAATGAAAACATGTAGATTTACTTTTAAAATAATAGAAAAGTAAATAAAATTTTAAGCATCAACCAACTCGTACCGTAAACACTAAACTTCCTGATTCTGTCAAAACATGGGTAGCGCGAAAGCGTGCGATTCATGGTCAAAGTCTTCAAGCGCCTGTCTTTTTTTAGAAATTGACCTTCGAGAAATTATAAAGCTTCACTTACTTTTATGCTCGATGCTCAAAATTCCTCGCCGATAAATTTAAAAATAAGTTAGTATTTCATTCCCAATGTTTTCGTTAATTCTTAAATGTTTATTCATTGTATATTCACAGTTAAATAAACCCTCATTGCAATAAATATTCTTTAATAATTTTCATTGTTTTGCACACTTAAAAAAACAATAACTTTACACCAAGAATAATGACTATTAAAAATAATACATTTATCAGCACGCATACTCCTTAGTATAAACATACTAAAGCAAAAAGTGAAAATTCAAACTTAAAAATCACCCCAACACCACCTCATTTCATCATCCCCTCTTAAAAAAAAAAAAAAAATCCCCAGCTCCACCTGTCAGCTCGCCACTCCAACTCCAAAGCCACCCCTCGGGCTACTCACGTTTCCGCCCTGCTTGACGAGGTCCAGCACCACATCGTAGAACTGATCGAGCTCGGTCATCCTGGTTGAGCTGCCCAGCGCCAGGAATCTGCGACTTGTGGCCGGACCACGTGGACCAAGTGCCAGGGGCGCTCCGCCAGCAAACGCGCAACGTGACTTGGCCCACGAGCCGCTCTTAAACCTGACGAGGCAGCGCGCGAGCAGCATCGGCCAGAACTGAACGCGCGCGCAAGCGTAAGCATGCAGCCAGAGCCTGCCCCGGTCAGCTGACCGACTATACTCCCTCCACCCGCGCAATATGTGTGTATATGCGACTGTGAGGTCTATAGAGAGCTCTTTGATGCGCGCGCGCGTGTTGGGAGTCGAGTCGATTTCGCGTGCTCGTATTGGTATATTTTTTGGGTTTGATTTTTCTTTTTTTTTTGGAAGGGAGATTGAATGTTTATTGCGGAAGCGACTGTTGTTGGTGATAGGATGGATTAATAATAGCAGGCTTGGATTGTTTGATTTTTGTTGAAACTTATCGTTGAGGATTGTCATTCTTGATTTTTATATAATTTTTTTTATCTCTTTTATAAAGGTTGGTTTTTACAGATTATGACAGACAATTATCGGCATGACATTGCTATAAAAAATTAAAATTATTCATTGAAATATTTTTTCAATTTTAATTATTAATTAATTTTTGCTAGAAGATTCTATATTTACAAATTATGGTAAAAAAGCTTCTAGTTTAATTTTATAGGCCTTCTATTCCTAGGAAAATTATACGTAATTTTATTATCTTACCCAAATTATACAATACAAATTACCCTCAAATATTTCAGTAATTAAGCATTATTGGATTAGCTTATGATAGTGAATAAATATCATTTAGAAATAACTTATAGTTACTACTTTGTAAACATTTTAATTTTCAAACTAATAGCTATCTTCTTATTTACTCAGAGACTACATACAGTAAATTTACGAACGACATTATAATGCTCAAATATACTTTTTCTGCAATTTTATTCAAAACGTCAATAACTAGGAATGCTTAAGTTGTTATCATAGTGAATCATCTTATACTCAAATGAATGCTTTCCGTATAAGTACTTCATTTTTCCTTTTATATCTGTCGCTGAAACTTAAAATTATGACGTCAGAATATGCGGTAAACACGTGAGGCACTCAAAAGTTTATTGCGATGCATCTCACGAGCTTAATGCAATAGTAATGGAATATTCGTATGAATATTTACGACTATAAAAAGCAAAAATTTGAAAGAAACCTTTTTAAAAAATTTTAAATACGAAAGAGTTATATTTTCTGTTTGCAAACCAAATTTCTGATTATTACCGTTGCTGTGCAAAAACAACATTGAAAAAATTATATAATTATTTTATCTTATAGATAAAATATATTTTCATATTTTTTAGTATAAATAAAAATTCAATAATTGAATTAAAAACATTCAGTAAAGTTTATTTTAAAGGAAAGGCAAGGGTAATGACAAAACGCAAATGTTTTAACATAACGATAAATGTATGTCTCAACGTATATATACATTCATATAATAGATATAATTTGTTTGCATTCTTTCTTTAAATATATATATTATGTATATATCACACCTAGAGTTAGTTTTGTTCCACGTAGAATGATATGTATGCAACGCAGCCTCGAGGCTGTTGAGGCTCCGTGGGTCAGGAGTTTTTCCTTGCTTCATTTTCACCCTTCTCATCTACACTTACACTCCACAGGACTATTTTTATTTTTTTGTTTCATTTTTTTTCTTTTACTTTAAAATCATCATTTTTTGTGCTCCTCGTAAAACATTAAGGGCAACAAAGTTTCCGCATTCGCCAAAAAGGCGATGCAATATTTTTTTTTAGTTATAATAATTATGCATTTTACAGGTCGGTGCGTCTCAGTTGCTTCAAAGTGCGCCTGCGCGTTATATTTTATAAGTATTTACGAGTTACACATCATCACACCGAAACGATTTTCGATCTTTATATATTAAATTTATTCTCAAAACATTTAACGCAGTTTTTTTTAGGACTTATTAACTCGATTCTCAATAAATATTTTTCAAATTTTTTGTTGATGTTAAATAAGTTTCAAATTTATAACTATAAATAAGTCCGGTAACTGCTTTAAGAATTTCTAAAGTATATTTCATTGGCTGCTGTTCAAAATAAAACATTTTTGCGATTTTCGGTGGATCTTAATTTTAAGTAAATATTCCCTGTCTTTGCTGTCTTCAAAGTGTATCGAAAAAACAGTGTACATTTTATACATTAACATTCATGCGAAACTTTCAGTGTATAGGCTTTTTTTCTTCGTTTCCATGCAGAGAACGAGCAAGTCCTCAATTACGCATCTGAAATATACATATATCGTATATAATGTAAAATAATAAATTACATATAAATATCCAACAATTAGCTAAAACTTAAAACGATGATAAATTTTCGGTAATCCCAACAATAATTGATATTATACACCAAAAACGAGCCTCCGCTTGAGCTTTCTCATCTCGCATTTCAAGTCTAAAAACATCAGACCCTTGTATGTATATTTTTTGAAAAAATATGATTGCTTTCACAGCTATACTTTCATGAAACGCGCGACTGTTGGTCGCGCCGGCGTGTATATAGTTATATTTCAACAGGTAATTTCAGAATCTGACTCATGTCTCTCTCGTGCGTATAGAAGTGTACACATCGCAAACGGTATTCTGTGCATCCAGATGCACAACGCTCAGATAAGTATTTGAGAATCCTAGCCAGTAGGCTTCTATTTGCGCATTGTTTACCGTCTTTTTGCAGTTCTGCTTTATCTCATGCAAACTCGTGATACGGTGTTTAAGCCGAAGTGAGCTTGGTAAAGGATTAAATAAAATTTTGATAAATTTTATAATAAATTAGGTGGTGTATAGCGCAGTGCATTATTCTTTTGCATAAAAGTCCACTGCTATAATGTTAATTTACTGTAAATAAAGAAAAATATATATTGATACGTGAAGCGCGCCTGAAATCATCAGTTTTATACAAATATCTTTCTCTGGCAAATAACACAATTTATTTAAAAATGTTTGGTATCCGAAATACAAAGTTCAGTAACTATAGCGGTGGAATTTTATATAAAGAATATTACAGAATAAAAAATAGAAATTTAATTAAAAATCAATTTTAATTGTGTTTAGATTCAATAACTTATTTCTTAATAATAAATATAAAGTTTTTCGATTCTAATTGAACATGTTATTTTGAATTGAGAAATAAGTGATTCACTCATTTTATATTTTAAAAAAGTATATAAAAAGATATCCTAAATCAAGTAACAACTAAAAATTTTTCACTCACTATCGACTCAAAATTTACACATTAAAAATCGCGAGCTTTTTATAATCGTTGTACCCGTCGATTAAAACATACAATTATTTCATCATAAATATTATACTTTCATCGCACTCGACGTTCCCTCGAACGATTATACATAATTAAATATTTTTTTTTTCTATACATATTATATATTATGCTTAAGTATCAACTATCGTGCGGCCATTGTGTGCGCTGAGGTATTTGCATATGAAGCGGTTTCATAACAGTACCGAGGACTCATTTTTTTTTCTTAATTTTTAACTTTATCATTTCACAGGCTAGCGGCGTTGTTCTGTTTTATCGAATTTAATAGTAAATCTTATTTGCGGTGGAGCGAAATAATAGATTCTGAGGAGAATTTTTTCAGCTATGTAAAGTGCGTTTGCAAGGCTGTATAAATATTTATTCTAAAATCAGAGAAAATTCCCTCAACTTTCCTATGACAATACATTCGCTCCAGATATTTCAACTTGCACGGTTTCTTAATGTAATCTCAATATATTATCATTTTTTTTATCTTTATTGAAGAATAGCAATATAAAATTTGGACAATGATTATTTTTTTCTGTTTTCATTTGCCGATAAAACAGCACATTGGTATAGACCGTCTTTAAATTTTTATGGCGTGCGTTTTGAAAAGGTTTGTATAGCACCTCGGAAGACCCCTAAAAGAGGAACTGACGACTCTTTTTTAGTTTTGTTATCTCGCGGAGATAAACTAACAGTTAAAAAATTATAATTATAATTATAAGCGACTTAAAAAAGAAACAAATAAGTATAGCACATTGATCGAGCAGCGATTATCCTTTTTTTTCTTATATTTATTTTATTTTTTTATTTTGAGATCATGATTTATATATAAAATTTTAATCAACTATTGACTCAGTAGAAGATAAAAAATTTGAAAGTTTAAAGCCAAAAGTATAAGTGGAGTTGATTATTATTTTCAGATTCGAATGAAAAATTTAATTATTTTTTATAATTTTTGTATATATGTTTTTATATGCATCATTATAATTTAAAATTAATTTGAAATAGGAATAAATCTATTTCATTTTATATTACCGCCAGTCGGTAAATTTCTGAAGATTTTACTTTCATAAGATTATCAAGGTATCAGCACACTGCTAACACTTGTCACTTTCAGGGAATGCATTAAAACTATATAATCTTCAGTATGCCTGCACCTGAACACCGTCTTTACCAAGACAATTTGACTTTTCGCTGACCGATCTCGAGCTTATACTTACTTAAACTCAATTTTTCTTTTTTCCTCTGTTCCTATTTAAAATTACATAGCTACTATCGCGGATCCTCATACTTTCTTTTGTACGTGAAGACGCGGCAGTTGATTATATTTTCTCCTTGTCGGCGCATCGTTCACGTATAATTGTGCTCATCACCACGATCCTCTATCTAACTACACGCGTTATCTTAGCTCGCGTGCAAGCGGAAATGTGTGTGTATCATACCTATACGCGATGGAAAATGTCGACGCTATTTTCCTTTCGCGTTAAACTAGTTTTTTTTTTACTTTTTTCTTTACTTTCTTCATAAATTTATTATACCTTTACTCTTTTTTTTTGTTTCTCTTCGATCGCTTTGTTTGATATATTTATTTTGTTTTAAATACCTCGAACTTGGGAAAGTTAACATTCGATGGCAACGAAATTTTCCTTCCGTTCGCTTCCTCGCGTTTAGCCTCTTCGAAAATTCGTTAAATCTTTGAACAAAAAAAGAAGCGCTCTAGTGATTTTTTGGCCTCTGTGTATAACAAGCTTCGCGAAAGCATACATTCTTCGCCAACTGCAGATCTACTCAACGCGATTCTCGCAAACGAACACGCCTAAAATTTTCGAAATTCTCGAAAAACGAGCAGTTTTAAAAAAAATCACGCTCGAGCCGCAAGCTAAATCGTTCACTCTCTTTTATCGACGGAGAAGAACGGCTTGTTGGGTTCTTCTTAATTCCGCTACGTTACATCTCACGGGCGATCGAAGATTTTAATCTCTTTTTGTTTTCCGCTGAGCTGATTCCAATATTTTTTTCAGTGCACTAGTTTCCTTAGACCGGCTGCGGCCTGAGAGAGAAAAGCAGGTCGACGACGCCCTCGTCGGCCAGCGTCGAGACGTCGCCGACGTTTCTGTCGCCCAGGGCTATTTTCCGGAGCACTCGGCGCATGATTTTGCCCGAGCGAGTTTTCGGCAGGCCTGGAGCATGCTGAATCACGTCTGGCTGTGCGAATGGCCCGATCCTCTCACGAACTACGAAAAATATTAAAATGTTTAGTATTTTCGTGAGTCACTTAAATTTAATTATTATTACTGAACATCCTCTTAATTATTTTTTTCAGAGAACAACGAACTCACCCTTTTTCTTGAGCTCATCCTGGAGCTTCTTGTCGAACGACTTGCCCTCGTTGGGCGTGACGAAGCAGTAGAGACACTGGCCCTTGACGGGATGTGGTTTGCTGACGACCGCCGCTTCGGCAACTGAGGTGTGCTCGGCCAAGACGCTTTCGACCTCGGCTGTAGACATCAGATGCCCGGAGACGTTCAACATGTCGTCGATACGTCCGGTTACCCACAAGTAGCCGTCCTTATCTCGTCGGGCACCTGTGGAGATGAGAAATTTTTTAGATCGAAATTGTGAATTTACGATTGGGCTGAAGATTTGCGAGGTGTCGGGGTGACTAATGCTAATTGATCGGATTGTTTTATGATTTATATCGTGTTCTCTTGTGAAGGAAATTAACTTGGATTGTTTATTGCTTTTATCATTAAATTATTGAGTGGTTGTTACGTTTTTTATCCTGCAGGGTATTTTAAACAAAGCAATGACGTAATTGTTGTCATAGGTATAGTGCAGAGAATGACATTTTATGATTATAACAATTTTTAATCAATTGAAAAAAATATTCCATAGTAATTTCGAAATTTGCAATTATAGATTCATATCGTCAGCAAAAGAAATAACGCATCATTATAATTTCGAATATGTCTTCAATCTACAAGTATGAAGATATAACCAAGAGTCAATCCAAGAATCACCCGCTCACTTCACTTCCCATCATTCGTCAACATGTAACTCAAGACAAAATACTCGTAACCTAAAACAAATCGATCACCGTCAAACAAGCAACTTTCTTCAAAATTCCTAATCAACCCAAGAAAACCTCCACACCAAATCCAAAATCAACCCGCAATGCCGATCCGCAAAGTCAAAGCCCGGCAAATCCTGGACGCCCGGGGCGAGCCGACGGTCGAGGTCGACCTGATAACGGACATCGGCCTATTGAGGAGCAGCGTGCCGAGCTCGCTTTTCCCGAGCGCCAACGGGGCCAAAGAGATCCGGGACGAGGATGAGTCGGACTACGCCGGGCGCTCGGTTCACAAAGGTTAGCCGAATTTTCTAGGGGCAATGGCACTTGAGGCCGGGCATTAATGTTGTATTGGTTACGTGGGATTATGCGGAGCTGAAATTCGTTGGGAGTTGATTGAAGTGAAATTAGCTCGGCTGTTAAAATTTTAATAGTCAGTGGCGTTACACTTGTAAAGTCAGTAATGAGATTGAGTAAAGTTCAATCAGTTTCGCAAGTGACCTAGTTCTGAACGAACGTAATAATAATCATGCTCATAACAAGCAGAAACTACCTAAGAATGAAAAATCCCAAACTCCTCGAAAGCTCTTCTAAACCCATCTCATCTTAACAATACCATAACAACAAAAACTTTATCCTCCACAGTGGTAGACACGATAAACAACGTTATAGCCCCGGAAATCCTGAAATCGAAGCTGGAGGTCAGCCAGCAGCGCGATATCGATTCGCTGCTGCAGGCCATCGACGGCACGCCGGACAAGTCGAAGCTAGGCGTCAACGCAATACTCGGCGTCTCCATGGCCTGCTGCAAGGCTGCGGCTGCAGCTAGGGGCCTGCCGCTGTACAGGTACTTACGGCGTTATATAGACGCTTGGAATTCAATGATTGGCTTACGGGGGGATGTTGAGAGCGAGCCGAGGATCGATCGGTGGATGGGTTAATGCGAGCTTCCGCTGGAAGAGATGGTTTTGGCTTTAGGGCTCTTGTGATTTCCGATGGGTCGGTGGAACGTTTAGCGGTTAACGTTTTATTGGGGTGCTGGAAAGTAGGTTTTGTACTCGTTTGATTTTGATTGTATTTTTTAAAGTAGTTTGATAATTGATTCTATTCATTTAAGTAGCATGTTTAAAGCGTAGTTTATAAATAATGATTAGAAATGACAAGAAAATTTATATTTTTAAAGTATTCTTTTTTCTTTTTTTATGAAATGCGAGCAATCGCAATATTTTTTCTCGCCAAGCAGCGGGGGCTAAATAGAATATATTTATCGATTAAATTGCGACCTTGGGGGAGCCGCAGGTACATCGCGAGCCTCTGTGAGAACCGAGAAATCCGCCTGCCCGTGCCGGCTTTCAACGTCATGAGCGGAGGACGAGTCGCCGGCAACGACCTCGTTTATCAAGAATTTCTCATTCTGCCCACTGGTATGAAAAATATTCGCGGCATTGTCACGGTCGCTGCTTCTTTTTTTATGATTTTTTAAAATTGAATGCATTTACAAAAATTTGTTTGTTTTATATTGCTTGTTAATCTCATTTCATATCACTTAAGTATTAAAGTTTGGTAATAATGTAAGAAGATGGATTTAAAAAAAAAATTCCTTTTTCCGTTTTAATTAAAAATTTTTCCTTCTAAAAAAAATAGCTATGCTAATTTAAGCCTGCGTATTTAAAATTTAAATATTGCTTGTAGAAAAAAATGTTTGACATTAATACTAACTTTCCCTGTGTAGCTATCGGTTTTACTCATCAATACCGTACCAGAACAACATCAGTCTCTAAGGAAATAAAATATTGAATTTGCTTTCTAATATTAGTATTTTATCTCCCTAGTTTTTCTTTACTTTTATTATATTGTTTCATAAATTTTTGTTTTTATTTAATAAAAACAAATAAATTTATTTAGTTTTTCTAATAATTTTTCAAATTAGCATAAACGAAATATTAAAATAGAAATAGTTAATGTCTAATAATAAAAAATGTAATAATTTATCCAAGCTAAGGTAAAAATATTTTCATGTTTTATTATGCAAAAAGTATTAATAAAAAAGAATTTTTAACTAATCATAATTTCAACATAATTTTATCGGTATATCTTTTTAAAAGTACTTCTTTACTGTTTTATAACTTGAAAACTTTAACAACAAGGTTTAAAACTATATTTCAATGACCATATATCATTCTATAGTGCTCTTGTTTTCTCACTATAATCATTGAACGATCTGTTTACTAAAATCCACGTATTGTGTGTAGTTTTTCATTATTTCAAGAAATACATAATTCAATGTTGTTTTTCTAATATTTCACGCACAATACATGAAGGTAACAAATGCTATTATTCAAATATTCATATTATCCATAAATATTTATCTTGCAAGCTATTTTCTAATTAAAACATAAATTTTGTTTATACCCAAGATTACGTTATTTATATCCTTTTACACGACTTCTACTTCTGTTATATCTATATGTCGCATTTTCAATCTTATTGAAATTTCTTAATCCCCCCACGACAACAAACTAGGCGCCGAATCATTCGCCGAAGCCATGAGAATGGGAATCGAAATTTACCGAACTCTGGAGGGCAAGCTACTCGAAGCGCAGGAGCTAAAACCGCCTCTTGCTAGCATCGACAACGGCGGTTTCGCCCCGGCTTTAGAAGATGACAAAGAGACGCTTACGACTCTTGTCGAAGCCATTTCCAACGCGGGCTACGATGGGAAAGTCAAGATAGGTTTAGACATCGCAGCTTCGGCTTTTTGTAAAGAAGGTAGGTAGATAAATGTTCTAACTTGGTAATAGTTATGTGCTTGAATTTGAAAAGTGGCTAGTCTTACCGGAGCCCGCTTTTATCTACTTGTCAAAATCAAATTCCCAAAGCGGACTTTGCCAAGCGGTCTGTAGTGTCAAAAAAATTTGTAACACCTCAAAAAATCATCGCACATTCTCTAATCAAATTTTCTTTCGACAAAAACCAAACTGTATAATCCCTCACCCTCCAATTCTCAAAACCTTAATTTTCCAAAATTCCAGGCGCCTACGACCTCGAATTCAAAACGGAGGACGAGTCCGACCCTGAGGGTTTCCTCGACCAGAACGGGATGCTCGAACAATACGCGGAGCTGTTCGGCGAGTTCCCTCAGATCGCCTACGTGGAGGATCCCTTTGACCAGGAGGATATGGAAGGCTGGTCCGGCTTCGTTAACCAGCAGCCGCAGCTGGCTATTGTCGCCGACGCGCTGGTGTCTTCGAATGCCGAGAGGCTGGAGGAGGCACTAGAGCAGCAGGCGGCTAATTGCGTGCTTATAAGGCTGACGGAGGTGGGGACGATAACTGAGGCGCTGGATTGCGTCAAGAGGGCCAGGGAGGCCGGCTGGGGTGTCGTCGTCAGTGGAGGTTTGTGATTTTGTACGTTTGGGGTGGATGATAATGAGAAATTTTGATTAGTTTTTATTTCGATTGGTTGAAAATTAATTGGTTTCAGATTGACATTTTTAATTGAGGTTTGATATTATGTTTGTGTTAATTATGAACATTTTTAATTAGCGAGCTTGCTAATTGAAATGGAAACAGGATAGAAAAACTTTGCCGTGTGTTCAATTTAATTTCCAACATTTCTAAAAGCAAAAAATGAAATAATAGAGCAAAATCAATAAACCTCCCGCAAGTTCCAGAAAGTAACTTATTTCCCACGCAAACCATCGAGAAACTACTACGTCCACCCTCAGACACAAGCCTCTCTAATAAGCACTGACTAGCCACTCTCCGGTTACAATCTCACGTTTTATCCAGGTCAAGGTGAGACTGAGGACACGTTCGTGGCGGACCTGGCGGTCGGCGTGTCGGCCAACCAGTTCAAAGCGGGCGGCCCCAGCCGAGGCGAGCGGATGGCCAAGTACAATCAGATCCTGAGGATCGAGGAGGAGCTCGGCAAGGAGGCCAAATACACCGGCGAGAAGCTTCGATAAGCCATTAGCGCGATTGGCTGCTAACGAGGTATATGCACTACTGTCTTCTCTTCTTTTGTCTCCCCGGGCTTCTCTGTTTAATGTAGTAATTCGATTTCGCTCGCCGTGGGAGTGAGAGCTGAAAGGGTTGGTTTGGCTTTGTGCGTCGGGGAGAGAATGGATTCCGGAGAAGGGTTTATCGGATTTCCGCTTGTTCTAGTAATATAATAGAAGATGTGAAATAAGACGAGGGAAAGATAGAAGGTCGTTACGCATCTCTTTATAACCAGCATTTTTGCGACAGAGAGAAAGTATATTAAAAAATTCTCGAGAAACTGCTCATCTCCTTCTCCGCCTTCATAAAAAGCCAGCCTTCGCAACTGCGTAGAAAACATCGCACAAATCTTCCCCAACCCTGCCCCCATTCCTTAATCCAGCAACGCAAAAAACAAAGGGTCAGAAAGAAAAATCTAGAAAACGTGAAAGACTCACCGTCTCCCGTGCAGTAGAATCCGTGGAAGCGGTCGAAGTAGGTGCTCTGGAAGCGCTCGTGGTTGCCGTAGAGGGTGCGCATCATTCCTGGCCAGGGCCTGCGGAACACGAGGTAGCCCTCGCCCTCGCCCTCGATCACGTGGCCGTCCTCGTCGAGCAGTTCCGGCTGCACGCCGAAGAACGGGAACGTCTGGGTGGGAGGAAGGATTATTAGATTTATGTACGCATGAGTTTTGATGAGGGGGAAGGGAGAGATGTAGGAGTTGGGATGCGAGAAGGTGGATGTGTAATTTTGTTTTTTTGTTAGGGGGAAAAGGATATATGGGTGGAACGTGTATTGGACTTTGTAGCTGGCTTTTTATTGGGTTAGCTTGTTTTGGAAGAGGGTATTGTTAGTTCAGAGGGCTTGCTTGAGAAGTATAAATTTTTTTTGGATTTCGCTGTCGGAATTTAAAGGCTTACTGTATCCGACTTATTCTACTTTACGAACATATTCTTCATGACATTTCTTCTAAACTTTTTTTTATTTTGTTTTTATAATAAATCAATTATTAATTAGCTATGCATTATAAATCAATAATTTAAATAGCTCAAATCAAGATAATTTATCAAAGCACTATTTAAATTTAAAATACTTCCCTATCTACAATAAAAAACCAAAATATCGAAATTTTCAAAAAATTCATCGATCCCAAAACATTCTCTCACGCGAATGCGCATCGCGTAAAAGCCGAGAAAATCCTCAATCTCCGCTGACGCAAATGTTTTCCATTCAACAGAGCGCATCTCGGCTATCCCTAAATCGAATAAAGCGACGACTTACCGCTGATCCGGGCTTCATTGGCGTAGCGCCGGGCAGAGGCGTGATAACGTGACCGCCCGTCTCCGTCTGCCAGAACGTGTCCGCAATGCTGCACTTGCCGTGGCCCACGAGATTGTAGAACCAGAGCCAGGCCTCCGAGTTGATTGGCTCGCCCACTGAGCCGAGTACCTGCGTGGAAATTCGATTTTTTTATTTTCAGAAAAACTCTCGAAGCGAAATTTACGCTGACTGTACGCCGGCATTCAATAGCAAATCGTGTGAATTCAAATAAAATAACTGGACTTAGGAGTACCTTTTTAGAAATGTTAATCGTACCTTAAGCGTGCTCAAGTCGTGCTTCTTAACGAGGTCGTCGCCGAATTTCATGAGGGACCGAATGGCCGTTGGCGCCGTGTAGAACTGATTGACTTTGTATTTGTCGCAGACAGACCAGTATCTGTCGTTCGTCGGGTAGAACGGAGTGCCCTCGAACTGAAATGTATATACAAGTGACATAAGCGTGTGAAAAGCTGTTGGACGCTTCGCTCGTCGTGAAAAGTCATCGTTTGTATGCGTTAGGGAAAGACTATTGCTGCGGTTCATGTAATGACGGAAGTTATTTTTAAATTGAAAATTTTTATTTTAATTTGATTTTAAAGTATGCATACGAAATTTAATTGAATACAAAATAAAAAAGTATTAATTGATTATTTATACTATTCAAAAGCAACTATAAAATTATTAAAGCAAGGAAAAATATTGAAAATAAAAGGAAAAATCCTATTTATCAACCCGGTGATTGATCGATTTATATTACCAAAACGGACGTAGCGCCGTTGGCGAGCGGCCCATAAACCACATAAGTGTGACCAGTGATCCAGCCAATGTCGGCAGTGCACCAGTAAACGTCACCAGGATGATAGTCGAATACGTATTTGAACGTTGTGGCAGCGTAGATCAAGTAGCCAGCCGTCGTGTGCAGCACGCCCTTTGGTTTACCCGTCGATCCGCTGGAAAATGTGGAACAATTTATCTCATGAATAATGGATTATGCTTTAGTAGCTTTTGGCTCGAGGCGATGGCGATATATTCACCTTGTGTACAAAATAAACAGAGGATCTTCCGCGTTCATCCAGACGGGGTAGCAGCTAGCTTCGGCGTCTTCCATCTCGTCGTGCCACCACGCGTCCCTGTCGTCGTCCCAGGGAATTTGAGTCGAGTCGCCGTTTGAGTTGCCGTTTGTCGCGCCGTTTGTGTGACCTGGAGGAGGAAATTAATGTTAGGAATAATGATGTTTATAGATGGGATTTTTATTAATTTTTGGGTGAGAGTAAACGAATGTGAATGGAAGAGGCGCGATTGACTCGTGTAATTTTACGTAGTTAGATTTACGTAATAACAGATTACAACATTTTAGTATACAAATTATTATTATTTATGGCAGGTAAAGTCAATAAATTTTCCTATAATTATGTATACACCGACGAAATTTTAGCAGAAACATTTTCCTGCTTATATGGCAAAATTGACACGTGATAGGGAAAACCAAAAATTGTGCTGTTTTAAATAGGCTTTTTCCCTAGTGTAATTAGTAAAATAATTATAACAAAATTGCGTAAAAATTGCAGGGACTCAAAAAGTAAGTTTCTAGTGGACTTTAAGCAACTACTTAAAGTTTTTCTAAATTTATTTTACTAGTTTTACTGGGAAAAAAGATCTCATTTGAAACAGGATAATTTTGGATTTTTTTCGATATTTTAATTTTGTTATACAAACTGAAAATTTTTTGTCATTATTCCTAGTATAAAAAAATAGAAAAATTTTCTAAAACAGTACTTTTTGTAATTTTTCTAATCTGTGATACTTTTAATGACGAAAATATTCAATTTTAGTAAAATAACTCTCACTACAGTACGTACAATCCTCAACCAACTCTCCCAAAAACAAAAAAATCACTCGTACCAGCATTAGCACCCTGAGGCGCAGACAGCCTCCTCAGATGAGAAACAACAATGCAGCTCTCCACCTCGTGTCCCTGCTTCTTCACCTTATCCAGCGCGTCGTCGCAGATGGCCTTGAGCATCAGGAGCTTCTCGCCTCGCCAGACGCCGTCGGCTGTTATCAGCACCTTGGCCTTCGAGTCGTGCATGCGCTCGGCCAGCGAGTCTGCCGAGTAGCCGGCGAACTGGAATTTTACAGTGCCGCTAGTTTTTAAAGTGAAATATTACGGAAACGGTAGAAGTTTGTAAGTTTTCGCGCTGATTGGAAAAGTCGCAGTTTGTTCAACTAGAGAGTCGGATAGTGACGTCTTGTAATTGCTGTAAGTGATTGAGAAACTTTAGGAAGTTGCCAGTTTTACCATGTGGGCTCTCGGAACGGGAAGTGCGATTTAAAATTAAAAAGTTTTACGTCAAAGTTTACTTATAAACCCTCCGTAGCTCAAAGTTTCCAGAGCTTCTTTATTAAACATTCAAGAGGCAGCGCAAATAGCCGCGCGCGTCATTTTCGCCCAACTTCGAGCTTTACTTCATTCACCGGTAATAACATCAATCAAACAAAAATACATCCGAAACGTTCGTCGCTCATAAATATTCCAAACAAAATTCCATGTTTATCATACTCACAACGACGCTGTGGACGGCGCCGATACGCGTGCAGGCTAGCATAGCGATAGGCAGCTCGAGTATCATGGGCATGTAGATAGCGACCCGGTCGCCTTTTTGCACGCCCTTGGACTTGAGCACATTGGCGAAGCGGCAGACTTCCTCGAGAAGCTTGCGGTACGTCAGACGTGAGTAGTCGTCTGGGTCGTTTCCTTCCCTGGAAAAGATAGATTAATTTTTACAACTTCGGTTTATGAGTTGTCGAGTGTAGAAATTACTGGTTTTCTTTGGAACTTTTTTTTGTGTGATTTTAAGTAGATGGTGTTAGTGGCTTAAAGAGATGGCCTGTTGAAAATTAAAGCTGAATACTTTATTTTTATGGTCTTTTCAGAACGTTCGCAAGCTGGCATTTAAATAACAAAGCGCATTATTTTGAATAAATAGAGCGTGTAATGAAATTCAGAATTTTGACAAACGAACAGCTTGAGAAAGCGAAGAGGCTCGAGGTGTTGTATTAAACAGAATAGGTTCGTCTATTTTCGAAAATAAAAGTTTATCTCAAGAAATACAGAGACTATTATTATGCGCTTGAACCTTGTTGCATTAACAAACACAGATTGTTTGCATTGGACTACAAAAGCTGATGCATAGACTTCGGTAAAAATTGTTTATAGAATCAATATTATAAATTATTAAACGAAAAATCGTTCACTTCCGCTATATCCAAAGTCTAACCACGCGCTTACAAGACTAAAGTTTTTAACGCCTTAATCCTTCATCTTTCTCAACAACCCAATAATCCGCTTTGTTACCATCCAGCCTCTGATCCGCGTCTTCATCAATACATACACCCATCCAACTTTTTCCAGCAATAAATTAATCTCCAACTCTAATCCTCCCAAAAGCTCTCAACAACAATCAGCGTAATACAACTCCCACGCTGACTTTTTCCTTCGTTCCCGCAAACTCACGCAAAACGCGCGCTCTCCAACTTAAAATTCTAGACGCACGCGTGCGCAAGTGTCAGAAGTCAAGTGTGCACGGCTCGTTGATTTTCATAATGTTTGTCCGAGGGCTCGACGTGCGCTTTTAGCTGTCTAGCGCGCTGAAAAGGCACGTCTGTATTATTCATTCGCGATTTCCTAGACGCTTGCATTTCCAAGTATTATTTCGGCTTTTGCCTATCGCGGGGCTCGTCAGCTGTAATGCAAAGCGCGGGTTTGGATTTAGTTGTTGTTGAGGGAAGAAGGAAAAACGGAGCGGTGAGTTTACGAATGCATTAGATGTAAATTAGAAAACGTTGGGGAGACGTTAGAAGTTTGAGGGAGAGGTGCTTGCTTTCTCGCGATGGAGAGTGTGATTGTGCTGGGTAAAAGGTTTTTGAGAATTGTATTGAAATGAAGGTGTGAATTTTTATACTTTTGTTGCAGTAGAAAAGTAAGCATATTCTAGGCAGAGTTTTTGGTCAAATTATGTTAAAATGATACTGATCTAGAAATGCTGTTCAAAGTATTTCCAAAATTTCTAAATAAGTATCATTTTAAAATTTTATCCAAAGCATACTCAAGTCCCTAATTGCTACTACAGTATTAACGAACAGCAAAACTACTCCAGTTGTAAATAACTAATATTACACAACGATTAAACTAATAGCCTGATCATGTATCATCTAACGCTACATTGTATAATCAATAACTAAAAACCTCAGCAGAAAAACCTTACACAACCGTCGAACCGAAAACCGAACAGCTCCGCTAATTCGCGATAACAAATTACGCTTATCCGCCAACTAAAAAAAAACAGTGAAAGTGGTACGACTAAACGACGAACATGTGATGCTCCGATTACGTCGATGCATAAAAAAGTCGCGTGAGGACTATATATACACGAGATCGGCGAGCTCAACAACACGTGAACGGAAAAATCGAATGCAATGTCCAGGCGTTATCGGCGGCTGATAACGTTTTATTCTTTATGATTTTTCTTGAGTATAGAGACGCGCGTGTGTATGCGGGCTTTAAAATCTCACGCGTCGTTCGACGCACGATTACGTGATTATTATTGGCGGGATATGCCGGTCGGATGATAAAAGCTCGTGTTCCGAGGGCGATAAAGATTTTATACGGCGTGAACTTGAACTTGAACGCGCGTGTTTACTTCTTTTTTCTATAGGCAGGTGTTGTAGGGTCATTTGTTACGTGCGCTTGGACGTCAGTGATGTTTGTGACGGTTTGCATAGTTGATAGAAACGTAAAGATTGAATCGAGTACAGTGTGGGTTAATCAGATGTTTCTGTTTCTTGGAATGATTACACGTAAAGAATTGGTGTATAGATTCGGTTACTAATCATCAGTTAAAAATATTTGGAAATAATTACTATACTACGCAAGTTTGTCAAAAAGGAATAATTATTCAGATTACTATCAGTATTTTTACTACTTAATAAATTTTACTTAGGTTTCAAATAAACCCTCATTAAGCCCCATCAAATTACCAAAACCATAAACCACTAATTCCCACATAACAATCTCTAGCCCCACCCTCCCCAAAACCCCCCTAATCATCCGCTCAGCGAAATCATCCTCACCGAAACAAGACAATCCACTCCCGATCGCCTACCTCTCCCCCATCCTCCCGATAATCATCATTAAAGCAAGCGAAGCATCATCCATTTCCCTCCACAATCAACAGGCTCTCCACTACGCTACTCCCACGCAACCGCCTCATCTCTACCTCTCTCTCTCTCCCCACGAAACATTACGAAACGCGCACGTCGCGACGTCACGCATATATAGCTACCGCGTCACGCTCCTGCAATACACGGCGCGCAACGTCGCGGCTGTGTTATAGCCGCACAGGGCCTTGGCGATCCCTCCCCCGCGCTCGACGTCCTCGACCTTTTCCCCTCCCGAGGAGCGCTATTATTTTTGCTCCGACGCTTAAGGGGCGCTCTGAGTTTGGGAAAATTGTTGAATATTGATTTGGGCAGTTTTACGCGTGGAGGAATGTTGGAAAATAACGTGATTGAGGATGCTGACGTTTTCGGCGGTTCCCACGGTGAGGTAGGTTTGACGGTGGTGATAGGCTGTTGTGCGAGTAATTGAGGAGTGATGATAAGTCGCGGGGCCTTGGGTTTAAGCGGGGTTGTTTAGGAAAGGCGAAGCTTTTAAATTTTATCTACTAATTGCGAGTTGATAGATATGACGCGGAGACGTTTAAAGCGTAATTTTTAGAATTACTCTGGGTTGACGCAGTAGTCATTAGTGTCTTGGTAAGAGGATAAAGAATGCAATTGCCCAATTGGCATTTCAAAATTGTTAAAATTAGGAATTCGTTTTCGTCGTTCATTTCAACATTTGAATTAGTAAAGAAAAATCTTTCCTAATAAAAAAGCGCAATCTCTTTAAACTTATCTCATAAAAACATTGTACTTTTAGCAAATCAAAGAATCACCGATCCTCTGCAACCATCACATCAGAAAGCCTCACCACTCCATCCCACCAATAAACAGCGCGCCTCATCGAACCACGGAGATAAGAAAAAAAGCGCGGGAAAAGAAAACGGCTGATCTCGCGAAACACTCGAGCGTCTCGCCAGATCGGCAGAACGAGTAGAGGGGAGCCAGCTGCGAGGAGTCCGTTACACTCTGGGCAAGCCACCGCAGCCGGGAATCCCACGTGCGAGCGCGCGCCGAGCCATATCGCGCCACGACGCGGCTGGCCAATAGCCGGCCAGGCTGGCGCTCGGAATATGCTTTTGAACGGCGCGCCAGGTTTCGATTATTTATTTTTTGTTTGCGGTTGGGAGATGAGCCACGCTGGGGTTGGATGATTAGTGGGTGATGATTGGGTTTGAGTTTTTGTCGTGTGGTGAAGGTGATTTGTTTCGGTTGGAAGGTTTGCTTTTGTTATTTTGTTTAAGTAAGTTGGCTTGGGGCGATTGCATAGTAGAGATTCCGCAGCGTCGTTTGTAAAAAGCCATCAATTAGATTCTCCCGCAGTGCAGAGTAACAGTGTCGATAAAAGCGCACTAATTGTTCGTTCCGCTGTGCGTCTAGAGTAGAATCCATAAAAGTGTGCGCACAATGAAGTAAAAAGATTTATTCGTCGCGGAGATTAAATAACTGAATCGTGAAAGAAATTACGATCTTTAGAGAGTAATAAAAGAATTTAACATTAATGCTAAATACTTTAAGCATAAAGCCCATTAAAAATTAGCTGAAACAATTACTGGACAAGAAGCAGTA
The DNA here is from genome assembly GCA_900480035.1 of Eupelmus urozonus. Classification (NCBI taxonomy): domain Eukaryota; kingdom Metazoa; phylum Arthropoda; class Insecta; order Hymenoptera; family Eupelmidae; genus Eupelmus; species Eupelmus urozonus. The sequence goes on along the minus strand of UELX01000248.1, from coordinate 4,458 downwards.
ATAAATTTGTAATATTTTAAGCTAGAATGCGACTTTAATTTAAATCAGCAAACACCAACACCTACACAATTTTCCATCCTAACTCAATCCGTCATCTCAACCCCCCCTCCTCCAGCCAAATTTTTCCACTTGAACCGCCACTCTGCCAACAACTTAAAAAAAAAAAAAAAATAACGAAACCACGAGCTTGGCCTTTTAATCGGTACGCTAGCGCACGCGCTTGAATGACTTGCGGATCTCCGCGCTGCGCGTACGCCGCTGACATTTGCATCCGCAATGAGCGTGGGTCACTGGCATCTCGGTTGCGCCGACGAAAATCGAGCCGATAGCGCCAAGTAAAAACGGACCGAGTCCGCTCAGACCCAGAGCTGCAAGTGGAAACGGACGCGTAGCGCGTTGGACTGAAAAACCGGAAGCTGCCGTTTTGAGAGTTGGGAGGGAAGAGATTTTGGTTATTGGTTTCGGGTTGATGGTTTGGAATGGATAATGTGAGATTTAGTGATTTTATGCGTCTTTAATAAAGTTTAGTCCGTGCTTTGATGGACGAGTAATGGATCTTTCTTTAGAATATATTATTAAAAAAGTTGTTTATGCAACGAATACACGGAAGTTCAAAAAACCTAACTACACCAAAGGCAAAAAATTAACGTTTCTAAAGAAAAAGACCTCTCGAACAATGCGCAGCGGGCAAGTCGGCGTTTAGGAGGAAAAAAAGTAGCGCATTATATAACCGTTAATTAAAAGCTGAAAGGTAACAGGTAACATATATAGCGAATTGTTTTACATTAACATTATCATCGGACTCTATTGATATATGCCAAGGCAGCAATACATATTTAAAGCGCCCGCGAACCCCCCCAACCTCCACGTCTGTATTTTCAGTCTCGAACATGAAAAATCCATCTGCTTTCCTCTACTTGGACACGCGCGAGTCAATGAAAAAGCTCGTGGAAAAGCTAACCCTGGAGCGTTTATATGCCTTCGAGACGCCGGCCTTGAACTGAACGAATAATTGTTATTTATCGGTATTCTGAATATTTCGTCTGGTAGACGCGCGGAGGTGATAGAAAATTGCGGCGCTTGCCGAGACAGACGCGCACGTGCGCGTTTGCACTGTCATGGGAGCTGAAAAGCCGACGTTTGAATTATTGATTTCGGATAAAGGTTTGGATGGAGGAATTTTTTTTCTTTTTTTAACGAGATAGATTGAGCTTTTGTGATGGGATGTATGCGGGTGCTCTTTTCTTGACGTCAGAAGGACGCTGAAAAGGTGGTATTAGGAGGTTGGCGTTTAATGACAAAAAATGTGGGAGTAGGGAAGATGGATGCGCTGGAAGACGAAAATTTTTTGGGATATCGGTATTTTGACTTTTTTTGTATCAATAGACACAAAATGTGTATAGTAATAAAATATGAAAATTTATACGATTTGAATTACGGGCTTAATTTTTAATATTTTTAAATATGCAAGAATATAGATACGCTCCAAGAGTACATAAGTGTCAAGATCGATCTGATTCAATGAACGATTTCATTGAAGATTTTTTTTATTCTAAATGACTAATCTCGTATGAATGACCGATAATACAATACTTGATAGATAATCGATAACTAATACTTGTAAACTCAAACTTTTAAATTTAACCTTTCTGTTTATATACACACTGCAAAAATCAATGTAATTTTTACATTTATCGTGAAAATAGCATCGAGAAAACAAAACCAGACAATTTCCAATATTCACAAAGTAAACGGCCCTCAGGCAAGTAGATAATATCCTTCTCAAGCAGACACCCGATGCCATCCAACGCTTCTTTTTCGATAAAAGAAAATTAAATTAAAAAAAAAAGGAAAACTCACCAATAAAAGGCCACTTGATCGCCCTTTCCGTTCTTGACGTTCTTGTCGAGGAGGTTGAAGCTTAAATTCGTCGAGGCGCCCTCCATCCACTTGATGTAGATGTCACCCTCGTTCAGGTCGAAGTTGTAAGTAAAGAACTTATCCTCGGTCGTGTGAGTCTCCCAGTAGAATTCCTTGGCGATCTCGCCCCAAAATTGCGCTGGATGCTTTATCGACCTGCAATGCGGGAGAAAAATTACAAAGGTGGTGTTGAGTCGCTGTGTCATTTTCGAGGGCAGGATGATGAATTTTTAAGGTTGTTTTTAAGAAGCTTATGTTTTGACGAAAAAATCGATAAGTGGAGAATGCGATAAATATTTATGAATTTTACTATGCGCTGGGGATTTAAGTAAAAACAGCCGGGTTATCACTTTTTTACTAATATTTACATTGCAAAGGATACGTGAATAACTAGCTTCTTTGAGCTATGAATTGAAATGCTTGAATAATGCATTTGTAATCTTATAGTTGTCTGAGAATGTCTGCTAGAACTAACTTTAGACTCGGTGGTATAGAATAAAAGAATTATAGGCAAAACTTTAGTGACATTATGCTTTTACCTACGTAGTTTGCCTATAAGATTTTCTTATTTTTAGATAATATCAAACACAGTATGACTAACTAGGAGAGTACCACATCTCCGGATCACAGATCTTGATGAAACTTTGGGATATGTTTTTGGGTACCAAAAAATGAGGAAAGCCAAAACCGTACGGTCCAACGCTTCGGAAAACTCATTTTATCAACGTTTGTAGCTTTATTTTAAGAGAAATATGAAAAAGGAGCTTCTACTTGAACTGCAAATATTTCAGTCTACGAATATTCTCAATAAAATTTCAATAGCTAAAATTAAAGTAGAAAAATCAAGCTCCGATTTGCCGTTTTCAGTATTAAGAATTGATAATTGGAACCAAAGTTATGCTTGTTTAAAGTTGAGCAACGAAAATACACTTATTACATTATAAAATTCCGAACGAAGGAATTTAGTTGATTTTCAGAACACTTTTTTTATCAACTTTAAACAAGCATAACTTTGGTTCCAATTATCAATTCTTAATACTGAAAACGGCAAATCGAAGCTTGATTTTTCTACTTTAATTTTAGTTATTGAAAATTTATTGTGAATATTCATAGACTGAATTATTAGCATTTTAAGTAGAAGCTCTTTTTTCATATTTTTCTTAAAATCAAACTAGAAACATTGATAACATGAGTTTTCCGAAGCCTTGGAACCGTACGGCTTTGGCTTTCCTCATTTTTTGGTACCCGAAAACATATCCCAAAGTTTTATCAAGATCTGTGACCCGGAGATGTGACACTCTCCTGGTTAGTCCACATTTCTGATAAGCTTTTTCTCAAAATTTCTTTTAGTGCACTAGCTATTTCAATTTCACGCATTAGCTGCTCCTGCGACCTAATCCTTGTTCTAAACAATTTAGTATATTATATATAAATATCATAATTATCTTTCTCGTATAAGAAAAATATGTAAGAAAAATATTTTTAAAAAATCAAAGAAGTTATTTATACTTACTGTCCTTTAATTATATACATCATAGCTCAAATAACTGTATTCTGGTGGGTATCAAATTCTGACTATTTTTAGTTGATTTTAACAATGAGTATTGTATTAGCGGGGACTCCATAGACAGTTTAAAATTTTGTTTTATAAATGTTCGTTTTATCCCTAGCAAAAAATCACATGAAAAATTACGTAACATTACCAAATAAAAGTCTTTCCAAAGTTTACTAAAACATTGATTTGATTACTTTTAAACAAACTTTAAAAAATCAAGTAGGAAATCAGATAATAAATTAAAAAATTGCAAGTAATCAAATGAATGTTTTGAATTTTAAATTTAATGTTTTCGCAATATTAAATCCAAGTGCAATATTGCCATCCGTAATAATATACTCTATCATTTTATATTACATCCTATCGAACAAGAAGTGCAGATTTCATGAAATTCATGATAATAATGAAATCAACTGTATAATGTTATTGAAACGAATAGCAAAAATTAAGAAAAAACAAGTTAAATCTAGATAAATAAAAAAAATTCAAATTTTATTTATGTAGGTTGCAATTAACGTGTTAAGATATTATAAAATTTAGATAAGAAATAATAAAGAACTGTGTTGTAAAATGGTTACATATTTTAATGGTACCGAGTTATCCAAATTTGTTTTTGTAAGTTTCTATAACTTTTGGATCGCTTTCGAACACTTTTTAAAAAAATTTACAAAAACTTACAAAAACTCACAATTTCTTGAAATTCCAAAATTTATTCGATAAATGTATTCAATAAGTTTCTGTATGTAGATTTTTGTGAGTTACTGTGAGTTTTTGTAAGTTTCTGTAAGAATTTGTATGTTTTCATAAGTTACTGTAAGCTTTTGTAATATTTATGATTTCTTACAGAAACTCACAAAAATGTACAGAAACTTACAATTCCTTACAATATCTTATAATTTCTTATGATTGCTTATAATGATATTTCCATTAGGGTCGTATCAAAAAACATGGTTCGATACATGACCGATGAAGTGATGTTAACC
>UELX01000247.1:0-97323 GCA_900480035.1 Eupelmus urozonus | reverse complement strand
ATCCCAAAGTATCATCAAGATCTGTGACCCGAAGGTCATACACTCTCCTGGTAAGTAGAGAGATTTTGCGCGCTTTGCGCTATCTGCATTTTTTGTTAAAAAAAAACTTTTCAACTTTATAGTATTTGAATTTTGCGGCCTATTCAAAAGCAACCAATCAAATCTCGTTTTAAGTTGTTTTACTTTTCGTTTATCTATTTTAATAAGGGATTAAAAAATTCATAATTACAAATTATTTGTATTATTCGATATAAAACCTATGAGTTATAAACTATCATCAAAACTTAATTTAATTCCATCTCTAATAAAAAAGTGTATATAATGTTCTTATTATTGACCACCAAAGGGTTTAAACATCTCCTTAATGAAAATTTATTCTCTCGCATCCAGCCGCACAACTCCCAAACCATCCCTTAATTATCCCATAATCACCAGAAAAGCGTTAAAACCTCAACACCTCAAAACTAGATCAGCCATCTAAAATAAAAGCCGCGCTCTCGCAACCAAACTTCCAATTAAATTTCCGCCTTGCCGATCGGCGCTCCTTATTTTCTCCCTATAGCACCCGGAGCAACTCGACTTTACGAGAAAGCCAGACACCCAGACGCTCGTCCGGGTCCTTTAATAGGGCACTAACTCGCGAGTTTTACGAATTTCCAAAGGAACAGAGCCGCGACGCCGGCCTGCCGTAATGGAATATATCCTCTTAGGTGTATATCGACCCCACGGATCTTTCGAGAGGTCCAGCCAAAATATTACCCGCAGCGCGGCTTCTTCCTTTTACATATTCCTTTTAATAACCCGTAATATTGACCGGACTACCTTTGCGGCTTTATGACGCTCGGGCGCGCTTTTATTTCGCTTTTTAGATGATTTTTATTTGCTCGCGCTCGAATTGCAGGGGCTTTTTCATACTCCGGAGTTTGTTACCTTTAGCCGAATCTCGATAAGGAGATGCCTGCGCGAGTTTGGGTTAGATAGTTGGGGAGGGAAGACGGTTGGCGGTTTTGTGATTTTTATTTAGGGGACGCGAGGTGTATAATTATTGGGCCGTAAACCGTTCCAGTTTCTTTTTTGGTCTTTCGGCTGGCTGCATTCTTGAAATTTTTAATTTCGCCTCGCGGTTTTAAGCGCGATGCTTGTGTTTTCGATCAAATTGAACGGTTCTTTGTTAATAAAAAAATCGTAAATTATAAACATTACCTTTCGCTTGATTAAGAAAATCGATAATCGATTCCATAAATACCTATTCTTTTTGTATACATATTTAAACGGCATCACTTTATTCCAACGATTATATTTACAATAAAAACTGTCAACCAGAACGCCATTTAAGTCACAGCTACTTTAAAATTAAGCTAAGTGGCCACCTGCGAACGCAAATAACAAGCGAGCTCTCGCCCAAAACGAAGACTCAACGATATCAGAAGCTAATCTAAGATGATCACCTGCTAGATAAACATCGTAAAACATCACAACATCTGGGAGCCTGTACCAATTAGACGACACACAAGCTTCCTTAGAACTACCAGTCCGACTCTCGGACGAGAAGATTCCCTTCCTCCTCTTCATTTTCAAAAAAAAAAAAAAAAACAAAACAAAAGAAAAAGACAAAAAATGTAACTGTCCTGTCCTATGCTCGTAAAAGATAGTAGTTTACTGGCTTCGCGAGTCTTTAGGCCTGAATTTATAAGCCGCGCGCGCCGGCAGCGCAATTAGACGATAATTAGAGCCGCCGCGCGTGGAACTCGTTTAATGCGCGCGAGCGCGACTTTAAGGGAATCGTTATTGTCTTTATTTTCGTATTACGGGCGAGAATCGAATGGGGATGGCCGATAATTATTGACTTGCTGATGGTGTAAATAATTGTAACACTTGTGGAGATGGTTAGGTTGCTGGTTGGTGAGGCTGCGCTTTTTCTTTACTTGGGGATCGTCGATGGTGACGATGATGATATAATTTTATCGTTTGATTAGATTGGCTTCGATCGGATGAAGGTTTAATTGACCGTTGGTGGAAGTTTGCTTTGATTTTTTGTTTTTTTGAATTAAATATTCATTATTCGGTGTGGTTGAACTACTAATAGGAATAAAGGTTTTATTTATTTGCATAAATTTCTTTCACTATACAAAATTTTATTTTTGTAAATTTTCTTCAATTAAACATTTTTAATTTATTTGTTACTTGTAAGTACTATAAAAATGATTTTCGATGAGCTGAAAGATTTGTCATACATAAGTTAATTATTCGGTAGATAATAATATTATTTGTTATGATTTATAAAATATATAATTTGTATGATCTATTGAATTTATTCTGTTACTTTTTACAGAAAATGGTTTTCCATAAAAAAAAACTTAAAAAAATTTTTTTTTATTTTACGAAAAATATTAATACAATCTTGAGTTGAAACAATTTAGTTATTATTAACATTTTTTGAAATATAATAGTTTTAGGAAAAACCTATTTATTCTAGTACTAAACTTAACTCGAAGAAATACGAGATTTACAAGCGAGTTCACTGACATTTTACAGATAACTTTGAGCTTTAATTAGAATAGCTCTCTGTTCCGTTCGACGTTTTGATAGATTATCAAACTGTGAACAGATTTGCGATTGTTTGCAACTTCTCAAATACACAGCAGTCAAAAATAGCTCTTATCTTTATTCTTGCATGTTTTGACATACAAAATGTATGAAAATTTAGGACATTCTTTAAGTGAAATCATTAAATACTCGTGCCACACCAATTTATTTCTATTGTATCTTTATTCGATCTTTCATTACAAATAATAATTTTATATCTATTTTATGAAAAAGCACTGTAAATAAAAAATAGCTATAAAATCATACTCAACCGACGTTTTTATAATACGCGAATTAATAATCATTTTTTCTTTAGTACTTACAAGTACATAAAAACGAAAATCGGATCAATGCTAATCCTCCCAACAGATGTAAATATTTGGCCATAATTCAATCACCCCGACAAAAGGCATCCCCATAACTCTCTTGAAATCGTATTCACGCGCCGAAATACAAAAAAGACACTCCCGACGAAAAGAAAAAAACAGCCGAGCAAAAGAAGTCCGCGCATTACTAGAGTGATTTGGTGCGCGCGCACGCGCCGGGTCAACAACCTTCTTTTTTTCCAAGAAACAAGCCCCCTCCACCATCGAGACGCTCCCGCTTGGACAATTTCACATTTAAATCAGGAGGGCATCACAAATCACTCAAATTGTATGTACGAATCCTATTAGGGCCTCGAACCGCTCGCATATACATACACGTACAACTATAGTCTACCCCGGTCTTTTGAGAAGTTCTCGCACACTTAGAGCTCTCGTGCGCATACCAGGAGACACGTTTTCACTCGTGACGAGCTTTTTTTTTTCTTCGAACGGAACGTACACTCCGCGATAGGCCATTCTACATTTCACACGTATGGTGGCGCTCTGGGCTGAATGCGCCGAGGGATATGTTATATGTGCGCCCCGGGGTACTCGGAGGTGAGGAAAAATCCGGAGCGTTCTCACGCCTGGAGAGCGAGACGCCGGCCCGCTTTCGGATTTAATGTTTTTATTTGCTCGTTTTTGAGGTGGATGGTGTCGCGCTTTTCTAATGGAGCTTGAAAGTTGTCAGTTGGTGGGTTGATTGATTCGTATTGGAGGAAGGAATTGGCAATTGTTGGGTACGGTTTAGGATGAGGTGAGAATTTTCTCATTAGTAGGAATACGGAAGTTCTTTTTTTCATTTTTCTTGAAATTATTTTTGTCACGAGCAACAACTTCATGGGTGAGATATTTTTGAAAATTAAAATTAAATATATTTAAATAATGGATTTCCGATTTTTTCATAACAAGGAGAGTTTCAAATTACCTTTTGACCAGTCTTAAATTTAAATAAAAAACTAGATTTATCAAGATCAATGAAGATAATCGAGTAATTCATTAGTACATATGATAAAACTGATTAGTTCTATTACTCGTACATTTTCCTAAAACCCCTACCAAAGAATCTAAATAGAAATCGATCCATCCACAAAAACAAGCCGTATATTATTTCCTGTATCAACAAACAGCTTCAATTCCAGTCTTTGTTCCAGATACCAAAATTTATCGACTATCCTCGCCAAAAACTCTCACCCCTGAAAAATCCCAACCGAAAGCAGAAACCTCTCCCCGTCATAACTCAACCCACTCCAGAAACCACTAAATTTCAATTTCAGCAGGCTCCAGTTCCACCTCTGAACCTCGCAACTTTCCCAGCCTCGACTTCCTCATATACACACGTGCCTCGCCGTGTCCCAAAGCTCCTGCTCTGCTCGGCGCATCTAGGGTAGCGGCGCGCGGAAAAACGCTTGGCATGTGCTCCACTAGTGGGGGCGTGTGCCTTGCGCGTATAAACACACTTGGGAAAGTGAAAGAGAGACACACATAAGTGTACAGAGGGTCAGCGGTGCCGGCGGTAATATGCAACGCGATATTCTCCTAAGGATCCCGCAATGCAATAGCCCCGTGTGGGAAGATCCTCGTGGAGAGCTGGGGCCGTTATGTCCCACGACTTGGATTATGTTTGATAATGTGGAGCGCGCTGGTACGTGTTATATGCGCGCTGGATATATGCGGGAAAGTATGAATTTTGGGCTTTTTGCGCGCGGTGGTTAAAGTTAAGAGAGTGAAAGGTATATCGGCTTGGGCGCTGATTTTATCAATTTATGGCTACATCGATTTTCCATTATGATAACGGGAGAGGGTTTGTTGTTGGTCGCGGTGAGAATTGGAATGTGGAATCGCTTTTGAGATGGCCTAGAGATAGCCGGGATTTTCGAATTGTTTTCAGATAAGGAGTTTTCTTGTGTTTGGGTTTAGTTGGAATCAACATCATGATTGTTATGATAAATCTAATCATCGCATTAATTAGTTTATTTTCATTCAAGCGTAAGCAATACTAAACGAACTTATAACTTTGATTTCATCAGCAATATTCAAGCATGAGGCATACTTAAGTTATTGAAAAGTTTAAAAATGGGATTTGAGAACTTAGTCATTAATCAATGCAATAAAATTTAACGTTACACGTGTTTTCAATGCCGATATTCTTGAAAATGTTTCTGATTTCTTTCAATTTGCCGTTAACAGTCTATGACCTTAATATTACTTTTATTAGAATTGGCCGTACAAGTGCGCGCTGTGACTAGTATTTCTAGATTTGCATTTTCAATGCGTGCTTGCGGCTGGCCTCAGGAATGTTATGGCGAGGTGTGGAACACCTTGTAAGTGCTATTTTCTCGGGTAATAAAACTTTTTTTTTCAAATAATTATGTAAGAAGTGTGCAGACGCGCCGGTATGTCTACGAGAAATACATTTGAATATCAATATAAATAGCTTTTTACAATACCTGTGTGCAACCAGTTGTTAATCCCTTATAAAAAATATGAAAGTTCTCAGGCGTTGCTAATTTTAGACAAAAGATAAAAGTGTACTTTTTGTATGCCCTAGATAAATATTTTTACTTAGCATGTGAATTAATATTTTAAAATAAAAATAATTTATTTAAAAGATTACATTTAAATTATTCTTTATCAATCACCTAAGCATTAGAAACTTTTGTTTGCTGTATTCCTATTGTAAGGACATTCGCATAAGTGTAAAATACGCAGCATAACCGTTAAAAATTTTCAAAGAAGCATACAGAAGATAAGAAGCACATGATTAACGCTATATTGGATCCATTAAAAATTATTAAGTTTCTGTATCAATCACTGGATGCTTACACATATTTCATTCCATTCAAACACTTTTATGCACATTATAAAGGAATGATTGCGATTATCTATATAATACATCAAACAATGAAAATCATTATTTATTTAATTCGATAAACTGGACACAATTAGAATGTGACGAGAGTACAGACTTTCGTAACGTCACATAAATAGAAACATAAAATAACTAAATGCGTAATTACTTATTAAATAGTACAAATTGTATTAAAGTTGCGAAATAAGTGGTTTTTTTATGAATGAGATATGTACATATCGTTTAACAGAAATAACAAATAAAAAATAATGAAATTAAAAATTTTATGTGAAGCAAAATTGGTTTTAGTTTTAATCATTTATATGCAAATTGATTAATATCAATACATTTGTACGATGGAGCGACAGCAAAATAAAAAAATTAATTAATCAATTGATTGATTCATGCACGTGCATAAAAGTGATTGTCACAAGCATGAAGCACATTGATGATTTCTAATGTAATATAAGAAACATCAGGAATAATTTATATATTAAAGAAGAAAAGAAGAATGTACAAGTTTATTACAATGAAAGTTTGATTGTTTAATGACAATTGACTCATTCGAAAATAATTAATTAAATTTGATTTGTTTGGAATAATTTAAATATATCAAAAATTACGTGACCACATTCATTAGATTAACTTCTTTGTACACAATTAAGTAACGTTAAAGCTATTTAAAACAATAACCCAATAAAACTTTTCTCAGAATCAACGAATCACATAAAAAAATACCAAAAATTCTAACATAATCCATAATCACACAGATTCCTAGTAAAACAATCCTGCCCGCGCACGGTAAAAACGAACGCGCTAGACCAGCCTCCACGAGGTTCCAACTTCGCTTCGAAGATGGCGCGAGCCGTTCACAAGCCGCTCCCGGGCTTTCTCAAAGCCGGTACGTCAGGGGCCTTCCGCGTTCATTCAGACTCCTATTTTCCTGCGCAGCCAAGTACATCGAGCCCCCCAATGATGCGATTTTGATCGAGGCGAATTTTTCATTAATCGGCCTCGTTCCGAATTCCCTGAGAGCGGAGCGCTCAATCGAATATTCACCGTCGTGATTAATCACGCGCGGTCGATTAACATTCGGCCTGACGAGCGCGCTCATTGAAAGTGAGGGCGACGCTTTGAGCTGGATTCTTTCTCGGGAGGCTTGATTCTTGAGGTAAATGAAGTAATGAGCGAGTGAAAAATGCAGAGTCGTTAAACGTGATTTTTAAAGTTCGATCGAGTTACGGTTTCCAATTACGAGATGTATTTTGAATGTTTAACATAATATCTTTATTAATAAGTTCATTTTACTTTCGGGAAAAAATTGATAATTTATTGCGTGCTTGTTTATATTTTTAATGGCAAACTGACCGTATTCAAGAAATTTCAGGCGTAATCGTTGCCTCGCTGATCGTGATAACTGAGACTGGTTTCTGATGTAGCGTCCAAATTTGTCGTGAATAAATAATTTCTTTTTTTCTTTACAAAGTGAAACGGATAAGTAAAATGTGATACGTGATACTTGAGAACAGTTGTTAGTTTTGGAATTCTTTCATTTTTCATAATTAATTACGGTTTCGAGTAACATTTCTTAATTTAATTTTTACTCGGCATATAAAGGTGTATAGTATTCATTTTTAAAACGGAAAAAATTCTGATAATAATTAAATAATTTATATTTTCATGAAAAAAACTAAGATTCCATCTTACAATAATTCAGGAAGTTACTATCACACAAAGCATTCCGCTATAAAACCAAGCAAAATACATCCCGACAGAACTATTCAAATAGTTTCAACAAACATCCCAGAATTTAGTTAAAAAAAATTACTCATTCAAAAAGGCAAACCATCTGACCCGATCGAACAAAACAATTAACCTAACTCCTTAACAATCGCTCCAACAAGCCACCGCTTACCCATTAAGCCCCCTAGCAGATAAAAATCCAGAAAAATGCAGCGGCATTCTAGCGGAGAAACTTTCCGTGAAATTCTGCCGGCAATTTCCGGCGAAGAATGCCGCCTCCCACCCTATATCCGGCGAAATTTTCATCCTGCGCACTTGGCCGTTTATCTCTCGGCGAGACAATGCGATTTATTCTCGCGTAGAATAAAAAAGCCTCGAGGCGCGGAAGAATCGCACCGCTTTTAGGAGGAATCAGTTCAACGAACCGCGCTCTACGGAAGATGCGCATTCCGGGGCGAGCGAAAGGTTGCGCACAATGCGGCTCGTTGTGTGTAGGAGCGTATCTTTTTTTCGCTCTGCTTCTCGCGCGCGGTGGGCTTTTGTTTTGGAAAAAAAATGGGAATATTTCGTCGTCGCTGAGTGATTTCGATTGTGAGCGAGCATCGGGGGATTTTGTAAGGTTTCTCGGGTATTGGGCGCGTCGGATGCTTTTTGCGTTAAAAATCTGAGTGATCGGAGATGAATGACAGGGGACAAAAGAGCTGGATCGTTTGTTTTTATTTGGAGCTGCGGTGTCGTTTAATGAAGGGAGAGGGAATCGTTGCAGGAGAGTATTTTGAGCATGCGATTAAATTACGCGTCGGATTTTGTCAGTGTAATTTAATATTTTAATGCAATTAGCAGTGAACGGAGCGAATGAATTAAGAGTGATTTTAAAAAACGAGATACTTTCTTTTACCTTTTTTGCACTACTGTCACTCCAAGCATGACAAATGAGTTGAAAATTTTGATTTTTTTTTCAATTTCAAATTAAAATCTCATCAAGCAAATAGCGTCATGCGCTATTAATGCATTTCATAATTCATGTTTCGACTTTCCAGAAACTTGTAAAAAAAAAAAAATGATGGCCTGTATGCAAAACCTCTCCTAACACCATCTACGCCATCCTTTCCTCCTCCCCGTTCCTAATCTCTTTTTAATATCATTCCAGCGTATTTAACGACTCCCGCGAAAAACCACACGACAATCCCCTCCACATTCAATTCGCATTAGCGTCACCGTAACGAAAAAAAATCCCCCTCCTCCAGGAAAATACTCATTTTCTCCCCGCAGCCAATTACTCGTCCCTTCCGCTTCCGAGCCTCCGTTTTCACTTTCGACTCCCTGCGTGAGCGCACATCCTCACTTTCACTATGTCAATCGCCTCGGCAAAAAAAAAAAAAAAAAAATAACAAGCCTCTCTTTCTCTCTTGCTAAAAGAAGAACCGCCTGTGCGCCTGGTACTGGCCTCGTTCCACACCGAGGGACTTTAAAGCCTCTCTCGGTGACCTTTTTGTGCGGCTCGCCGCCGCGACATGCAAATGAGACCCGAATATTTGGCGGCAGATCGCGCCCGGATAATGCGGGACTTCGACACGCTTCCTCGTGTCCCTTGCTCTCGCGGGATGCAAGCTCGGCGAGGTGACGAAAGTTCGCCTCGATAAAAGGCCGAGATTCGCTTGTTTTATATGAGCGCACCGGAGATTGATCGGATCGATAATTTAGTACGTGTTTCGTGTTTTCTCGCGATGCTGCTTCCTTCTTTTTTTTTATCTGTTTGTCTTGCGGTTGACGTAGGGGACTGTGCTCGTCCGCAAACAGGTTCATTTTATTTACATAAGGATACTGGTCGGGTTGAGGAGATTAAAATGATGGTTTCGAAAATTTGCATGGCCGCGTTGTACGACAATGTGCATTAACGCGGCGAGTGCGTACTTTGTTGGCTTGTTAATTTGTCGATTTTTTATTATAAAGTTTATAAAAATGAACAGCAAATAATTAACATTTAACTCAGGAAGTTTGAATAGTAGTACAAATGTCGTATTTTAATGTTTTTCTGAAAGCGAAAAATATTACACTTTTAAATGAATAAATCTATGGCTCTCGGGAATAACGATGTAACTTCATTTTTTGTCAGAATTGAGGTAACAATAAATTGCAGATGTTTGCAAACGTTACTTTGGCGAAAAAATTTTAGAAAGTTGATAATGTATAACTTTTCTATTTCCATTAAAAATTTTTAATTTTATTCTTGTTATATTTGTAATATTGTTATATTGTGACAATGAAAATGTATTTTTATTGCGTAAAATTTTTTGTTCAAAATTTGTTTTAAATGGGTCATACATAATAAGAATACTAAATTTCAAAATTCGATAAATATGATTTAATATATGATTAATATAATTGACTACACGGAATGAATGACATAATAAAATATTCATAGTTTTCAGAAAAACGTCATAATTGAATTCTTTCATGCTTTTTGAATTATGAAGAAACACATCTTATCTTCAAAATTGTAATAAAAGTAATGTTATGAACATCGAAATTGAAAAATATTAATGTAGAGTACATCAACTTAGTATAAAAAACACAATTAAATTGTGTAAAATGCGAGTATTTGAACTTATTGTTGCAATAAATTAGATTACACAATATTTATGAAAATCATTTTAAAAACATAACGCAAGATAACAAAATATTTGTGTATTTGATTTTTCTCTTTATAAATTTAAACCGATTTCGAATTGCGTACTCACTCTATATAACTGATAAGAATTTATCAAAAATTATTTTTCTGATTATAATTTAGGCAATAAATACAAACATTTAAACATAATTGCTCTTCACCGCAAAAAAAAAAACAATTTTACCGTCATTCTATGAAACTTTAAAAATTAATGTAAAGTCATTCGCCAACACGATTACAAGAACAAAAAACACATCTTAAAATCGCGCAACATTTACAGAACAAAAAACCTGCCTCTATACCTACACGAATAATGACATTACGCACCTCGAATTACCAAGCAATTAAAAGTGAATTCAGCTAATTTTATCCGCGCGCAAAAAAGGCCGGCCCCTTGATCTAACCGAAGGAAAAGACAAAATTAAATCGATCCCTCCTCCATTCCCCCCTTGCTCTATTCCATGCCAAAGAAAAGACATCGCGGCCATAGTATCCTTGAGATCCTTCAGTCATGGGCATTTACCTTGATGCCGACGACGTATATACGATTTTTTGCGCGCTCGATACACGCAGGCAGGAATAAAGATAATCGAGAGCCGGAGACTTCTTTCGGAGCGGAGAGCGTCAGAACAGCCGCTCTGCCGACGCACGCGACTCATTAACAAAAACGTTTTTGCCCCACTTGCCGCGGGCTGCTTCTTCACTCTCGATTTCCGAGCTCGATAATGGCGCGCTCTGTTTCTTGAACGCGAGGCGCGAGTTTTTGAGGAGAGGTAGAGAAGTGAGTATTGTGATGGGTTTGGTATGTTTGTGGAGGATAGTTTGTTGTAATTGTGGAGAGCTGGTGGTTTTTGACAGCGGGATTGTGTGGATTTTGATTGACATTTTAGCGTTTGGGATATGTTAATAGGTGTTGTTCAAAAGAGAAATAGGAACTGATTTTTGTACGATTTTATGTAGTTGTTGGTAAAAGATACTATAATAAGCAAACAACTTGTAGCATTTATCTTATAAATGAATTCATGCGCGTTTCAAATGGCTAATTTTATTATGCGTTTCATTAATAAAATTCTAAAGAATGCGTAAGCAACAATAAATTAAAAACTTCTACATCATACATGCATTATGTTAATAGGATTTTTTCTCGTAAAAACATAAACATCATTAAATTAAATATTATAGATATTATTTTTAAATTCAACCTCAAAACTATAAAAAATGCAATTATAGTAGTTTCGCCTAATCCACATACTTCCTCCTTTTTAAAAGAAGATACAATAGCTTACTGAAATTAAAATAGTATAAAAATTGCCTCTAGCATCATTAATCAACCGCATTAAATCATCCTTCGCCTAGCTCACATCTGCAGATTAAAACGTTCCTCTGTCGTAAATGTAACTAATAAAACTTCCTGATCATTAATAATGTGGATTACAATAAAATACTTCCCCGCGTGTTCCAACTGCCTACTAGAAAGAGGACAAAGATCGTCGCGCGCATTACGATAGATGATAAGATTGAATATCGATGCACCTATCGCTGCATAGCATCTGCGTGTCCTCGATGCATTGCGACTAGATAAAAGGAACAGCTGCTGAATTGCAAAGTAGTTTTTCTGCGCATTTCGCATTTTTGTTCGACGTAGGATTTTTAGACTCGCTGCTGCCTATCCTTCATAAAATATTTGTTGAAAGGCTTTTGTCTTTGAAATTTTTCATCGGTACTTTGTAAATTGATTTTTTATGTGAAATAGAAAATTAATTGGGCCTCGTTATAGAAAACAAGTAGGTCATAATCATAATAATCTTCGCTGTATATTTTTAATCATTATTTTTTTTTTACTCAGGTATCTTAATAGAACATACAATTTTATTATACAATCGAAAACACCTGAGTTTGTAAAAATTGATCATTGAATCCCCTCAAACTTTTTTTCAACTATACATCAAAAACCCTTCGTACTCTCCCCACACTGCCCTATCCCCAATCCGCCAACCAAAGTCTCCCTCTAAAAAAATTCAAGCCACCACTCTTCCGCACTCTTACCCTAAAGCTCACCACGTGTGCACTCGCAACACTGCCCAGGATATCCGTCTTCAAGCGGCCAAGTTCCAGCACGCGCGCAAATCGACAAGCTGCCCTATTAGGAGCTGGCTGCTTGGAACACGCTCGCAGCCCGCGTGGAACAGCTTGGAATGCTCAATGAACCGCGCGATGCGCGCAAAAACTATCCGTTGAAAAGCCGATGACGCGTCGGAGGGGAGGAGTATATGGCACTGCTCTCTGCGATAATCGAGAATGTAATTCGCTTTTTTTTTTTTTAAGAACTGGCCGTTTTGAGGTCGGTTAATGGCGCATAAATCATCCGTTTGACGGGCGCGATTTAAGAGTTCAGTGTGCGCGGGTATATTTTGATTGTACGTTATGATTTCTGACA
The DNA here is from genome assembly GCA_900480035.1 of Eupelmus urozonus. Taxonomy (NCBI): domain Eukaryota; kingdom Metazoa; phylum Arthropoda; class Insecta; order Hymenoptera; family Eupelmidae; genus Eupelmus; species Eupelmus urozonus. Next base: position 84,670 of record UELX01000247.1, on the reverse strand, counting down.
ATCGCAATTATATCGGAGGAACGAGCCGAGGCCTGTTTAATTCAATTTAATTTAATTACGGCGTGTCAGGAGTTAATCAAAACTTTAATATACCTCATAAGAAAGAGCACTAAGAAGCCGTATACTTTAAAAGCGCCTGTATATAAATCATCATAATTCAACGCGGAATAAGAAAGTCCCGAAACGACGATTCCAAACTCTCCCAAAACAAACAAAGCATAAACCACCACCTCGAGCCTACACGCACAATTCATCGACCAAACGATCGCGGATAATCCCCGACTCTCAAATCTAACAGTAAAACCTCACTACCCACCCCCCAGCCTATTTCACCTCGCGGAAACGCGCGTTGACAGCTTTACACATTCGGCTCTTCCCGCTTGACTTTCTCTTTTTATTTAAAACACAATCTAGCGGTATAAGCGCGCGCAGGCTCGAAATAAAATCAATTGCGAGCGCGCCGGTTGTAAAAACGTCGAAAGATACATCGGCAGCGCGAGCTCGGGTCGACCTAAAAAAGTGAAATCCTCGTGCGCGCGCGCTGCGAGACAGACAATGAGGCGCGCGCGCGCGCCGCGAATTTCCCATGAATGGGCTTGGGTATGGTAAGGTGGATATATGTGCGAGTGTGTAGAGGTAAGTGAACGAGGATTGCTGCACGTAGATCAGGTGTGCAGCGATATGCGGCTCGATGATTCTGGGTTAATGTTCTGGGGTATTGTGCGCTTGGTGTGCGCTGTGTTGCGGAAATTGGGAAATGGGGAGATAAAAAAACGGTGAATTGTTTTTGAGGAGGATAAAGTAGGAAAATCAACGTTCAGTGTTCTACGTGATATAATTTAATAAGTAATTACTATTATTTTGAAAGTTTTTTGTGAAGATAACGGACTAAAAATTAAAACAAAATAAATTAAATGAATATTTGGATTAGAAGCCGTATAATACGCTATTTAAATTTTTACTCCTTTAGTTCAACAATATAACCCTGGTTTCAACAGAATTTCTAGGTGAATGTCATTTTAACGTTAATTGATCAGAAATTCTGCTCAGAATATGGTCAATTTTCTACGAGAGAACCCTGGTAGAAACGTTTCCCATTTTTTGGCCAGCGGATGGCCAACTGTAAAGAATTAGACATCCACTAGCCTACTTTTAAACACTTAGCCAATTTTATTAGGAAAATTTCTACGGGGGTATTAAAGCTTTAGAAAATAAATTTAATAAATATCTAAAAAATATTATCAAGTCAAAAAATGATAAAGATCGCCCAAAATAACTCTAACAAAATCGACAGCCGCGCAAAACTTGCCTCTCCTCTTTTCCATCCGACCTAACCCTCTATTTTTTTCCAAGCACCATCGACAGAGACACCTTTCACCCGTTTTTCCCCAGCTCCGCAAACACACTTGGCTCTGTTTTTCCAGCAGCGATCCTTTTTGTCGATCGCCGAGTGGGCTTGCCTCCCCCTCCCCCCTCAGAATCGTGTCGAAAGAGACAATAAGCCCGAGACAATAAATAAAAGCGTTGGGAAATAACGGCACTCCGCGCGCCCGCCGTTTTCGTGAGAAAATGGAAAAATTGTAATATTATGTAAAGATAATCAATTTGGAAGCGAGTTAGGGTATCGACGAGGTATTAGCGTAGGGCGGATTGTGTAAGTCGCTCCGAGTTTTCTCGAGTCATTAAATTGATCTAGACTGCGCTCGAGATTTGGGATCGTTTATTGAATGGGTAAGATAAGTGCGAGGGGAAGGGTAAGTAAGATTGATAGGCGAATTGAACTTGTGTGTTTTTTTCTTTATATTCCAAGCGTTTAAGATTTCGTAATGACGATTTAAATAGTTTAAGAAAGGAGTATCCCGTAATTCACTGGAGCGGCTTTTGATTCCTCTCGGCGGTTTCTTCACCTCGAGGTAAATTTATTCTTGCGCCTTTTTTTTTCACGCGTCGGGGCATTTTTACACGCTGCACCCGAGGCGGCATACCTCCGCCTTTTCGCTGTTTCTCTGGCGATTTCGAATTTATATACGAGCCGTAATATAAGCTACTCATCCTTGATCCGATGTACCGATACCTTCTCGAGTGTCTTTTGTTGCTGACTGCTGCGTGTGGTTCGCGATGTTTCGAAAACAATGCGAAGTTTGGAGAAATAAGAAAATGTGTGGATGGAAAGCTTAAACAGTATTGTGGAAATTATTAGAACTTTTTTGTTATTTTTTATGAATGGTTAAAAAAATTTCATTATCTATATTATATAAATTTTATAAGTATCTTCAATGGTTATATTTTGGCAGTTTCATTTACTGAGATTCATTTTTTGTGCATTGAATTAGTGTAATATATTTTTATCCATATTTCAATAATTAATTTTATTTATATTGTTTGTTAAAAATAAATATTTTGAAAAGTTTTATATTAACGATTTAATGTACGTTATATTTTACCTCATTTTATTCACTTACTGTTTTCATTTTTCATAAGCAATTTCCATCTTAGTCCCGGTCACGGCAATTAAACGAGAAAATTAAACAGAAAAATTACTCCATTCTTCCAAATATGGATATTTTTTCCAAATCATTACAATGCCGCGCGCATTTATTACATAAAATTTAACGCCACGTAACGTTACACCCGACTTAACTTTCTTATTAATTTCCATATTTGATCACCTCACTTACACCGCCGCGTCACAACGCAATCGCAGCCCAACTTTTACATTCCCCACAAATCTCATCCAACCTCAAAATCCATTCAGCTCAATCACGACGAAATCCGCGCCATAGCTACCGAGAAACCGAGTACACCCGAGAGTGAAAAAGGGGCAACGAGCGTCTCTTGAAACTTCCGAGAAAGAAATAACGAAGGGAGGCGAGGTTGCTGGTTACACGTAGGGAGACAGTAGCGGAATTTAATTACACTCTTTATTTCTCGTCAAGCCGTTGTACATCCGTCCTCGCGACGAAAAATCGACGAAAAAAGGGTAGGAGGAGGCGGAACGATACTCAACACGTACCGCGGCGATGAGAAAAACGGAGCTTTCGCGAATACGAGCGGATTGACCTCGGCGTATACGCTTATAACGAGGTGCAATTAATGAGGCCTCTGTATACACTTTGCTTTTTTGCCTTTCTCCCTCTTCCTCGCGCGTTTTACACTCTCGATTCAATTATTTTTACGAGACGCCCCGGCGCGTAATTTTTTTTTTTTCGCTAGGCTCGCGACGTGAGTGGGTGGCTTTTGTAAAAAAAAAAGATACATAACGTTGAGTGGGCGTTGAATTTTTGAGTCGATGGGGGAAACGTAGATTGGTGCACGAGAAATTCTTGTTTGTGAAATGATGCTTGAACCGAATGTAAATTTGAAAACGAATGAAAACAGAGAGTGGTTTAAGATCTACACGTGATTATCGTACGTAAATTAAGTCATTAATTCAGCTTTTTAATTAAAAAAACGGTTCGCTAACGCCGTACATCATTATCTCAACCCAGACTTTTATATCCACCTGAAACAAGCATCGCATAATTTCTCATTAACCGGCACTACCGGCTCTCGCGTCCGAAATTAAAAATCGGCAACTCCCAATCATCTTTTTCATCTCCCCAGCCGGCGCATTAGCGTTTAAACAGCAATAACCGTAATAAACAACCCACTCCCCGCAATGCAATTTCATTAATTATGAAAACCTCATCAGCGCTCAAACTCGCCCGAGAATCGTCGCAATTGTAAATGCACGCAACTTTGCCGTGACGTAGGTCAAAGAGCTGCGCGGCGCCCGTCAAATTAGCCGCAGCCAGGGGTACAGCCGCCGCTACACCCGATTAAATCGCCACCTTATGTACACGTGTCGCTTGCGAGAGCGGCCGTTAATATAAATGGCCCCGGGGTCAAAGCGCGCGCGCGCGCCTCGGAAAATCTCATTGGAGCTGGTTAATTGCGCGTGGGACTGCGCTGGAACTGCGAAATTGCGCTGCGATTCGCGGGTTAGCGTTGGGTGTTTGCTAGGTGTGTATATGCGTGTATGTATGGGTAAGTAGGGGTTGGATGTGTTGTCGTGATGAGAGCTTTGAAATTGACACTTTATGTTTGGCGGTGATAAGGGGGAATAATTTTAGGTGGCCCAGGCGGTTAATGAGCTTTTTAATTATTGTGGAATGAGAATTAGCTTTGAGAAATGGGATATAAGGTTTGATATATTGTATAAACAATCGTAATGGAAATTGCAAATAAATTCTCAATTAAACGTTATTATAATACATGTTAAACTTTGCGGAAGAAATTATCTATAAGATAAGAAAGTTAATTCAAACTTTGTTTTTTAAATAATTGAGATAAATTGCAAATACAGTTTATTTTATATTAATTATACATTTTATACAACTACAACTACGATAATTAGCATTTTATAAAAAACAAGGAAATCTTAATAAAGTAATGATAAAAATGAAATCACACTGCCAGAGCATAATAATTTTTTTTATAATCATGATTACAATTATTGCCCTTGATAAAAAATTTAAGATAACTATATCAACACATGCTAAGAACATTATAAAATCACCATTCACACAAGTCCCCTCAACTGTCAATCCACCCATCTTCCCAGTCCTACCTCCAAGCAAAACTAAAATCCAAATTCAATCACCTCAAATACCCCCTAACTACCAAATAACCCACACCCACCTCCCCACCTCTCATCACCCACGTGCCGCGGCGAAGTTCAAAAACACTTCAAATCCAGAGCCCACATACGCTCACGCAGCTCGTGAATTAAATCGCGCAGCCGAACACGTGTCACCCTCCTCATAAATAAACATCGAAGTTGGCCGATGAGTTTCGCTGGCTTTTGCGCCCCAGAAACTCGGTCGGACTCTATATACTTGCAAACTTGACGCCGGATCCTTCCATCACGTATGTATCGAAGCGCGCTTGCGCGGCGCTTGAAAGTTCGGCACGCGCGCGAATTAATGCAACGAGCGGCTTCTATTTGGGGAGGGCCGTGATTGAGCGATAGGATTTTAATGCGGAGAAGTTTAACGGTGGATTGTGTTTTGCGGGATTTAATCGAGTGTTTTGGAATTTGTTTGCTGGGTTTTATTGAGGGGATTTGAGTTTAATGAATTTGAATTTGGATATCAAATGAACATCATCAGCTGTTGATGAATCTGGCAACAGGAAAATACCAAACATCAGTAGAAGTAGAAGAAGAAGAGTTGGTTGATTAATAAGCTCTTGATTTGAGATTATTTAAGTGTGTATGATCTAATCATTTAATATACGAAGATTGCAAGACAACGCACCAATTAAGACACGTATTAGCTCTAAACGTGAAATTAACATTAGAATTGCAAATTTGAAATCCGGAAAATAGCCGATAAAACAAAGCTAATTCAACATCACTCGCACGCGCTGCGCAACGTCCATTATCTTACCTTCAATAAACAAAGTCTCTCCATTCCCAATCTCGCTATCTCAATACCCGCCGGTGATTCAATAAAAATTAATAAACAATAATGCATTCTAAAAACAGCTCACGCGCATCTTAAAATCGCGTTCCACCGCGTCTGAATCACCGCCACAGCTTACACAACAGTCGTGACCGCCTGGCAAATACTTCGCTAACTAATGTTGCTATGCATCATTCATTATTCAGTGTTTGTTTATCCCGGCTTCTCGTTTTCCGGCATTCACCAAGTTTTCTCCATTTACATTTTTTCCTCCCCCTCCCCGGCTCACGCCTCTAATTCAACGAGCTCGTCTCGTTCGATACTCCGGCAAAAGTGAAACGATCGACCTTGGCTGTATCGCTGACTGCGCAGTCGTCTCTCTTTCTGGCGAGAGGAAAAACTCTGATTAAGGAGGATTCCACGCAAATTGTCGGCTGACGACTTGACGGACCAGTCACGTAAGGACAATATTATTCCGAGTCGTTGCGACGTCGGCCGCAGACGGGCTTTTCCATAATTGACGAGGAAATCAGCGTTACGGACTCTTTTACGCTGGCGAGCAGAGGAAGATTAGTTTTTTTTATTAAATATAAGGGAGCTTTAGAGGCGAATTCGGATGAAGGTTAACGGGAGTTGGACTGATGAGATTACGTGAGAAGGTGGGATATAGTTTCGAGGAAGCGTTAGGGTGAAGGGTACGGAAATGTATGCTATGACAACTGTAGTTTTCAAAATTTTTTTTTATGAATGTATTTTCAAATGAACAAAAGAACGTGTCAAAAAAATATTAGTAGTGTATGCCTTATTAGTAAATTAATAAATTTAAAAATAATTTAAGAAGTTTCTTAAATTATTTTTTAATTCTCAAATAAGTAAAATTTTACACCTTCTGTATATCAAAATATCGCTCCTTTCCCTCATACGATAAATAATATTTTTTGATACAGCAGGTATAATTTGCATTTTAGAATTTCGCAAAGTACTTCAAAACGCCTATATTTGTCAAAAATATAACTTAAAAACGTGCTTACCCTATTTAAATCGAAATAAAAACACTTTCAACCAGTCCACCGCATTCAAAACAATAAATCTCGAGCATTCCGCCCTCATCACGTCCCGTGAAAACTGTCTCTTCCACAGTTTCCGCAATCCCAACAATTAGCTTTCCTCCACAGCTTACCTCCCTGTCGCAGCACTCGTCTACAAAGACAGGTGCGCAGGGGGGGATAAAAGGCCAGAACTCGGCATAATCGCACTTTTCAGCTCTCCGGCCCAAGGTTTCTTCCTCTCCTTTCTCGTAAACTTTTATATTATGCGAATTACGCGCGCCGCAAACGGAAACGCCGCCGGCGATCGCCAGGGCCGACACGCGTTAAAAGCCGGAATGTCTGCTCTCGCTGAGACGCCTTTAAAAGTTTAAAGGTCGAGGCTGTGGGCTTTAACGCGCGGTGCGCCAAATTAAAGAGCCGAGATGAACGGCGAGCGAGCGATTGTGGAAACTGTTATTGAGGTGCTTTTTTGGGTATCTTGGTGGGATGGGTGCGAATGTTTGATTGAAACTTGATTATTTTGTGTATTTGAAGAAAGTTAGTAAAATATAAGTTGAGGTATTTATAGTTGAAACTTTTTTGGTGGTGATATATAGATGCATATTTTGTGTTGTTTTTAGAATAAATTCTTGTATATTTATGATGGTGAGTTATAGTTGGACTAAAGTTGTATCAAGAAGGTGATAAAGACAGATAACAATACTTTCTTAACAGTTTTGTTTTATGAATAACAAAAGGTGATCTACGTTTATGTTATTAAACTTAGATAGATAAAAGCAATGAGTAATTTAACTTACTTTGTTTATGTATGGAATTTTATAACATAGTTTTTTATTGTATTAAATTTATAACTTATACATTCTGAATTTAGTAATCGATTAGTACTTTTCTAATTTAAAAAATGATTTTTTACTATAAAAAATATTTTGTGTGAAAAATTATTTCAAAATAAAAGCAAAAATAATGACAACGATATAAAAATAAATAATTTTAAAATTAAACAAATTTTTTCGAATCTGTAATTATTTTTACCCATTTCTAAGCGAGCGTATAGCTTCTCAGATTTTTCAAAGACCTTCGACCTTCTTGTAACGGTTTCATCCTTTGCACAGCGCTAGATCTAATCGATTGGCGCTGCGACACTCCTTGTGGGTGTATCTGTAATAGTACGCCGGCTTCGTTAATGCCACCTCGAAGCTCTTTGTCGGGATCCTCACCTTTGCACCTACGCGTACGACAACAGGACAGAAACTGATCTTTCTTTGTTCCTTTTAGCGACTGACAGTTTTTAAGCGTAACATTATAGCTATTTAAAGTAATTACAATTTTATTTTGTAAGCTTTTGTCTATTATTTTATCACAAAAATTCAGATCAAAGTTCAAAAATTTGAACATCTCGAAATGGCTATGAGTTCATTTGTAAGCCATTTTTGTACTCTCTCCTTGTTTCTTTGTGGGAAAATGATTTTCGTTTCAACTAAAATTAGAGATGTGAAATTTTCAAATAATTATCGATTTTAACAATCTCTTTTAAATATTCAAATCTTTTTACAAATGACACTCTTTAAGTTCTACATAAAGTGCATTTTATGAACCCTCAATAATATGGAAGAAATCAGTGAATCAAAAAGACTACATCAAATTGCGCAATCCCACATCTGCGTGTCTCAACCGGCTTTGAAAAATCTTCGCGTGAATTCTTATTACGTATTCTTCATTTTGTTATGCGCGTGCATATCGCTTTCTCTGATGATTTCAAAGCTTTAGCGATCGAAATCTGTCTATATCAGTCGGCCTCTGTTTGTTCAATCTCCGTATAATACATCGCCATTGATCCGCGATTCCACCTACGATATACGGCTTGAGCTCGAATTATTCGCAATGTTTCGTTGATCCGATAAAGTTTCTGCATGTAAGTCGCTGATCAATTATGATATCTTAGTGATTTCAAGTACATAAATATAAAATTATGCAATTTTTCTTCGACAATATGATTTTGCAATTACCAAACAATTCATCCATACTAATTAGACTTTTTTCTAATAAATTTTTTAGAATAAATTCTAATTAACCGCGCCCACCCCATAACTTTTGCCATCAACAAACGATCTCCTCGGGATAAAAAAAATCTCTTCACGCCTGCCCTTCAAATATTTCTCAAGAAATCCAGCGAAAGCACTCGAACAAAGCGACGAGGCTTTGCGAAATTCGAAATACGATTACTCATGCCTGATTGTATTATGCAAAGGCTCCTCGGTCCTCTCGCCGGGTTATCACTGCACTTCGTCGTGGCCTGCCACCGCCGCAAAATGATAAATGCGTCCCACATCCCGCGCTGTAAATACATGCCTCACTTTGCGGAATCTTCTACTTTCGATCGCGCGATTACCGGGTTTGAAATTTCAGCCGCTCGCGCAGGGATAAGTTTGAAGAAAGAGCTCGCGCTTTCTTTCTGATAACCTTTCGCACGCGCGCGCTTATCTAATGGCTGTGCTAGGAATGAATTTCGATAAACCGTTCGCTATTCCAATTACGAGAAAATATGTATAAGGTTTTACTTATAGTTAGCTGGCGTTTCTGAATTATCGTAAAACCGCAAACTTCCTGCGAGCAACCCACAAAACTCGTCCAACAAAGCACTTTTATAAAAACTAACCCAGCAATTCTAAACACTGTTTTATCAAACTCACCGGGCCTATATCTCAGCGCGGAAAATCTCCGGCACGGGAAAGTGCATAGCGGAAGAGAAACACATTGTTGCGGCGCGCGCTGTCGTTCCGCAGCGATTCCAGATGATATTTCGGCTCGCTCGCATATATATATGCCCAGCCGAGCGCTTATATTTGAATGGCCGTTGATCCGCGCGCGGTCTGCAATATCGCGCCGAAGGTATCGTGAGAAAGTTTCGCCAAAAGGATTACGGTTCCCCTGGCGAGCGATGCCTTCGATAGAGCGCGCATAAACGATAACGGAGCTTTTTTTTCTCCGGCTCCCGATGTTTTTTGCGAGGGCTGCATTTAAATCGGAGGATTACTTAATGCTCTGAAGTATGGCGGGTACGGAGTGGTTTTGGAATTGATGAAGTTGCTTCGCTATGGCGGCTGGGCTAATTGGATTATGAGCTGTGAATCGAGGAGAGTTGCGGTTTGTTTTGATGGTTTTGTATGAATGGGTTCGATTGCTTTTGAGTCGGAGTGAAGCTTAATGGAGACATATTTTATTAGTAGTTTATTTTTTACTATTCTGTTTTTAATATTTGATAGTTTATTGTATTTTACGAGACATTTATGAGACTTTTTAGTAATAATAATTGTTTTTCTGTTTCAGGTGAGTATTTAATGCACTCTAACTCTGAATTATGGGGTCCTGATTCGTAAGTACTCTCTAGATTCATATTTAAAGAGAAGATATGGGATATTGATCCCAGTATGTTTCCAGTTATGTTTTCTCTGCCAAGCGTAACGAGTGGAAAGGTCATGTTCCATACATTTTTCTCTAACTTGCCATACCCATTATCATAACTCTCCATGGCATTTACTTTCCCGAGTGACTTTTTATAATATCACCATTCAGATAAAAGAAAGCCTCTCTGCATAAGATATAAAATGCACATTTTTCAACCTACAACTCGAATACCTTATACTTACACCAACGAAAACATTCACTGAAAATCATCAATTATAAATACATTAATACACCTCCATTGCGAAAAATTTAAGTATACCCACAGACGCGTAACGTATCCCCCATTCAATGATCATTATTACGAAACCATTTCGACACTACAACCAGTTCCCTTCCCGCCGGAGAGAAAAAGAGAGAAGAGAGCCGCGCATTATAATAACCACGTGCAACTCCTACTTTAATTTCCGGTCGACTTTCGACGGACTCGCGATGTCAATCACCAGCTGCTCGCACAGCAACAATAAGAAAGAGAAGAAGCAAACACGCTAAAGTCACGCGTCTCGAATTTGGCGCCTCATCTCGGGAATATTTTACGCACGCGGGTGGGCGAACCAGTCCGAATTATTTAGATCGGCAGACGCGACACGCGAGATTTCAATCAGCCGATCCATGAAAATCGGCTCGTCACACAGGCTGCTGCTCGATCGCGCCGTCGTTATATTAGGACGCTGATGGTTTTGCCTTTGTTGGGTCTGCATATACTGGAAACGTTGATGGCATTTGGAAGTCGGATTCACAGAGTGTTATTGTTTGGTGTAGAGCTGGGGATTCGCCGATAAATCGCGAATTTGAGAAACGTATCGGTATTTTGCACGCTTCCTTTGTTATCGCCGTACATTCGGGCTTCAGCTCGGAATTATCTGAGAGTGAATACGTGCTTTTGCGAAGGCAGAAGACAATATGTTGCGTGAGTAATTTTTAGTTTGCGTTTCTATTGTATCGAGGAATATTGAGTTTTCGTCAATTGCGTAAACAGAATAAATGCGTTAAAAGGATTTTGTATTGTTTATTGCGTAATTAAAGTTAACAATGAGTTTGTGATTTTGGTTGTAACTGTTTCGATTAAAAAAATGTCGTGTTTATTAAATAGAAAAAAGACATAGAAAATTTTAGAAAAATTTTACATTATTGCATGGAAATAGTTTTTTGAAAAAATTACTACGTCCATTAAGCCAAAAAAGACTGCGAAAATTTTAGTAAAAATATTGAAAGATACAGTGTAAGTTTAAAAATACTCTAAAATATCCTAAAAAGTGTAGTAATTTTCCAGAATCTTTGACTCTATGTAAAAGCACATTATCTACAAAGTACGACTTACTACAATTAATTTTTAAACTAACCCATCACCTTACCAATCACTTTACCAGATCGCACACAGTCCTTAAGTGATCAGAATCACTTAACCTTTCCTCTCACCCTGCCTGCCCACACCCGTTAAATATTTCCGTTCCCAACTTCAACTCGACATCATCAAAAAGTCATTTGCAAAAGCGTCAACAAAAATCGACAAGCGCAAAACTCCTTGTAAAACGCTGAAACCATCCGCTCTAGCGTCATTTAACCACCACAGCGGCAGCGCGTGACGCACGCGATTCAATAAGCGTCGATGTTCTCATAGCGGCTTCGATCATCGTCTCTCTCTTGCTCTCCGAGAGCCAGCCTGCATCCTGCAGCTGACTGCTCGGCGCGAGATGCGCGCGTGATCGTAAGCGTCGAGGTATATAGCTCGATGTCTCGTACCGGTATAATTCATGCATGGCCGATGTGTGTACAACGCTTCTTTCGTGTAAGAGTTGCGCCTGAAGATCGGCGAGAGGTGATTAGGTCGGTTGCATTGTTAGAGGAGTGAAGAGTGAAGGATGGATTTTGAGCGCCGTGTGGATGCATGGGGTTATTGAGACGAAGATTTTTTGGAGAAGGAGAAGTTAAGTGATTAAGTGGGCAGTTGATGTCTGTTAGAGAGTAAATGAGGTTATAAAGTGCAGAACGTGAAGGTTTAGGGAAAATTACGTAATTTGTGAAAATGATTTTACTTTGGAGGTTGTTAATGTCGCGATATTCGGATTTTTATTACAACTTTTTATTAACTCGTAAAAAAATAAGCAAAATTAAGATAATAATTCCGTTCTCTTGGAAACTTAAATATACTGTTAATCTAAAAATTCAGATATTTCGTGGTATTTCCCGTGATGTTTTGCTTTATTTTAAATAGCTCCGGAAGTACAATCATCCAGAAAAAATTTTCTCTTTCTTTTGAATATTCATAATCATTGTTTGGTAATAATATATTCCAACATTAGAAAAAATCGGGTTTAAATTAATAAAATTTTAAACAAATTAAAAAATTCAACAGTTATTTCCTTGCAGATTATATTACATTTATTCACTTTCAAATTAAACCAAGAAAAAATACTTGATTTAAAAACAAATAATACTCAACTAATCCTCTTGATGAAACATTAGTTTTACGAGCCTTCAGTCATTAAACGACCAAATCTTTTCTAATTCACTTAAAAGAGTCGTTAATATCTACTATTTCTCAAATATCACTCAAAAGCAAAATCCAATCAACCCAATCCCCGTCCCCGCATATCTACCATCGATCTTTCACCATCAACTCCATTACTCCCAACAAACCATCCCAGCATCAACCTCCCGCGCTCCAAATCCCAACAGTCCCAAAATCCACATAACCCAGCGCTGCTCTCGTTCCCCTCGCATATGCACCTCCGAACTTTCGTCCTTACGTCACCTCATCCCGTACGCACACATCCATCAAAAAATCCCATTCCCCAGCTCTCTCGATCCCCCGTATCCACACATCGAACCGGCTCGACGCAGAAACGCGCGTATATACATACATTAAAATCCAGACTCGCGCGCGCCTTTTTCGTCGAGCGGCCGCGCGGCGGCACTTGCGCCTCGTTTCCCCTCTATTAGCTTCCAGTTACTTCATCGCGCGGGGAATCGCGCGTGTGGGCCACGTAAGCGCGCGTGTCTTTGAATCGAGCGCGCGCAGAGCCAGTCTCGTAACCTCGTCCCGCGCACATGGACGACGAGTGGAGCCCGACTTTTTTTTTCTCTCGACTTCGCGATCGTGAGTTTCTTGGCGGAATCGCGAGGTTTGAGCGGTGAGTGACGGTGGGTTGGGTGGATGGTTGAGGGGAGATGCGTGGGTGGGTGATAGCTTTCTGAGGAGGATGGTGAGTGTTTTTGGTGGGGTTGTGATATGGAGTGAGGTTGGAGGAAGAGGAATTTTGGATGGATCGTTGGTTGGAGAAGTGTATTTATAAAGTGTCGGTTTGATGTGTTGTGGTGGAATGTCACTTGGATAGCTTTTGTGTATTTTAGTTTAATGTAATGAATTGTCTATGAAGATATTTTGATATTTTTACTCTCGAATCAAAGTGTTTAATCGTTTGCAGTTTGACTTAAATAACGTTATCATACACTTAAAGATATTAAATAGCCCATTCATATAAAAGTGTACTAAACTGATATGAAAACGTCGGAAATCATACCTGAAATTGTGAAAGAAAATAGTGCAGTAAAATTTATGTGACGGCAAACTTTCGGAGAGGGATCACCTTATTTTCAACTATCTCACATCCTCCACGAGGCAACCTGTCGGCTGCAATAAAAATATCTCTGTTCTACAAAGTTTTATTCATGAGTCGAAACCTGTTTCTCTTAAAATAAAGTCTCTCTCTCACCGGCTTATCGAAATAACTGATTAGCATCCGATTGCAGCGAAAACTTTACAATACACTAAACCTACGATCTGCGTCACCTCGTGCATCAATCTCTAAACTGAACGGAAAAATTCGGGATATCGTCGAGCTCGACGGCGGCAAGGAAAGGAAAAAAAGTAATGACATCGCAGCGAATGTTGCAACGGATTTATTGTAACGGAGGCGCATAGGCTCGAAAATGGCCGGCGAGTTCGCGGCCGTTGCTTGCGCAAAAGTGCGAGAAAACGAGCGGCACAGGACGACGAGCGACTGCTGAGGATAGCGATTTCATCGGCCGCCGAGCCGGGGGAATCGAGCCGGAGTCGGAGACGTAGGTGTTTATGATGTATACCATTGTAATATCGATTGTGCATCGTGTTGTAAAGCTTTAATTTGTAGGTAGAGGTGGATGAAATGTTTCGCTGATGGCTTTTGTTGACGGTTAGGGATTTAAAATGTTTTTTTATTATTGTAAATTTGTGTTTTTTTAAGAAATTGTTGTTAATATTGACTGATTGGTATACATGACTAGACTTATAAAATCATTTATTTGCTATTTTTAATATTGTACAATTGTTTATAAAATACTCAAACTTATTTAAAATTATTAATTTTGATTAAAGTTCGATGTAATTGTTCTAGTAAAAACCTAATGAAATATCCTATACCACACGCGTACTAATTAAGAATCCCGCTAATTTTTTTCTCCACCCGATTTCTCCGTGATACTTTAACAACACGATGCATTCCTCTTTTCATAAAGAAAAACTCGTCTACGAGTCATCGAGAAAGCGATTTTCATTAGACATGAAATGCCCCGGACTTTTCTACGCCGACCAGACGAAATATCGATAAAAACTTGCAGTTTGCACGCGGCCGTCAGGAAAATTGTGTCGCGCGGAAATTAAGAGCCTCGCTCTGGCCTCTTCTCTCGCGTCGATGAAGACTCGTTTCGGTTTCCCCTTAGAGATGTGTTTGTGTACGCGTTGATAAAAAACACGTGCGCGATGGCTTTACTACTGTGAAAATTCAGTGCAACAAAGAGACCTCTCTTTAAATTTGCGTTATTCTTTGCAAGGTCGATTATCCAAATGAGCGGTACAGCGTGAAAGGTCAATTAAATGGTGAAAAGTTTTTGAATATTTTATGCATTTATGTAAAAATGATGTTCGGTATAATTTTTTTTCTTTTAATATTGTCTACCTAAAATCTCAACTTACATCTGACATAAAAAGAAAGACAATTTATATTTCCTTTTTGATCAAATCACAAGCATGACATCCAAGCTTGCATTTTATCCCAGAGTCTCTCAATAAATGTCAGGCACAAATTTGGCCACTCAACGTATCACCACTCACTCCTCACAGTAGAAAAGCAGCATTCTACATCGCATTCTCAGACCGCGGCGTCAGATTGCAAAATATGAATATCAATCTACCCAGCGCGCGCCGAAACAAGTAAAACGGGAAACACAAGTCCTCATCTCTTACAAGCATCAGCTCAACCAAGCGCAACAAAGTATACTTAGCAATCTCTCAATTCCCCTGATTGACAAATTCACGAGCGTCTCCTAACTCAAAAGATAACGTATACGGATACACTTGGCAAAAAAAAAACGCTGAATACCACGCACGGGTCGTTGCACGCTATACTCTGGCATTAAGGCAATTGACAATGTAAAGTTCTTGCGTCTTACGTCACGGAGGAAGCGCCGCGAGCTGGCTTTCCTCGACGGCGCGGCTTTTTGCCGAAGCGAGGCTGCTTTTGTCGAATCTAATGTCCTGGATGAAAAAGGTTAAATCGAGATATGAGTGTACGGAGGCTGATGATGCGCCTCTTTTGCGCTTTTGCTTTTTGCGAAAGTAGATACGGCCGCTTTTTAATGCTAATGCGACTTTTCTCTGAGATGCTCGTCGATTTCTTGTTTGGCGATGATTGCCTTTTTCTTCGGAGGTATTCGCGTGGCTTCGTGTTTCTTGTAAATGAATCTTTGTAATGGATTGTTTGTGATTTATAATCGGGTTCATTAATGATAATAATACGTAAGTTATAACATTAAATAATAATTAATACATTTTTGATCTTAAAACAATTAATCTAAATCTTAGAAATATCTGACTCTAAAACGTTACAATCCACCAATCTAAGCTCTCTTCTCATAATCAAACTCCCAGCACACCTCCAGCTAACCATTCCGCAATCCAAACAACCAAATCACTCCACTTCACCGTCAAACCTGTTCATCCACAGACCTGCCTCTCGAATACCTCGGCAAAAATCGTGAGCCAGCTCGCGTTCATGAAAAGCCGATCAAACCTCCTAACCGAACTCTCCTACCGCTAAAACCTCACCAATCGGATATTCGTCGTCGATAAAGCGCCACTTGCACAAGCAGCAGCTGGGTGAAAGGAAATCGGGCGGCATCCGCACACCCTGACCTTAGGGATTGACTTATCCCGCGCGCTCTGCCCGAGCAAATTGCCGATTTCACCGTTACGGACCGTGACTGAGCCATTAGGGCGCCCGGCAGCCGATCTTTTCGCGAGCTTTTCTGGCTGGTACCGCGAATTAGAGATTTAGATTGGCCCGGAATTGGGTTCCAGGAGAGCCAGCATTCGGCGGCTTCGTTAACCTTTCGCTACCGGTGCTGCTATATCTGAAATGGGATCGGTATAGGCGTTCGTTCATTTTAATATATACTTTTCCTGTATTGTGTTTTCGTGGAGTCACGGTGATGGGAGAATTCGTTGAGGGCTTTTTAGATCTGTAACGAGGTGTTTTAGCTGAAACCGTTAGACGACGGGTATAGATTACCGGTTAAAAAAGCGTGCTGGTGAGAATTGGTATGATTGCATTGTTATAATAGGACTTGATTTAACTATAAAGTGGATTATAAAATATAGCAAATATACGGGCTCAATTGCTTCATAAATTTTTGTATGATAAGTCATTTTTAATAATAAACACTCGATTTCTCAGATGTTTTCACAATTTATTACCCAATTCACTTCTAGCCGCGCGACGCCGAGCGTAAATCTACAAAAATAAACGCGCGCGCGTTATATTTTGAAAGCAAATGTTATTTAACGGTAAAATCGGACTTTCGGCTTGTTGTGCTTCATGATCACGAGTCACGAAGAAACTACGACGCGCCCATACGAGCCGATTTCGGACGCCGCATCCGTTCGATAAAAATATAAAATTAAAGCGCGGCAAATGTGGACTTTGATTTCCGATGCAAATCAATCGGCGCGAATTTCGATCGTGTCGCCGGTGTAACCTATAAACCGCAATTGCAAATGTTTTTTGCGTTATAATGTTTATTAACTTGCCGAATGCGTTTCTTTAACAATTTTATTGGAGTATCGTAATACTGACCTGTTACTGCAGATGGAGATTGTACAATCTTAGATTAATTACATATATTTCGTAATATTATGTAATTTTATTTTCTGTAATATTCGTCACAATTACGAAATCGGATGAGCATCAAGTTATCGTTTTAGGCTACGCATCTCGGATAAAACTGAGTTTCGTCAAAATCCGACATCGAAAAATGATATCCTTCTCTCGTGATTAATTAACTTTGAAAAATCAGGTCACCTTTCAAATTTTTTTTCCAGCAATACCAAAATCACGTTGTATCTTCATAAACTAAAAGATGTATTCACTATCAAACTTAATTAAGCAATAATATTTAAATAAAATACTCAACTCCTCAAATTCACATACTCTACCCCAAAATTAGCGAAAAAGAACGGTAAAACACCAAATCGCCCGGTAGTTTACGCTCGCGTCCCCCCTTAAATCGCGATATCAAATTACTGTATACTTTTATCATCACTCCCCTACACATAAAGAAAAAAACTCAAGCTCACCGCAATAAAAAGCCATTCCCATAAACACTCGAATTACACGTAATGCCGGGGCATTAATTCCACGCTGTCATTATCGCGTCCCGAGAGCGAATTCGGCGCTCCGAATAGGTGCGCGGGTGTACGCGTATATATGATGTATACCCGAGAAACGGTAAATTTAATTCAGCCGGCCGGCCTGCGGGCTGAACGAGGGGGGCCTGAATTTATCTTGAAGCGCGTAAGGTGCCGCTTCCTTTCTCGTTGCGCCGAGTGATAAGCGGCTTGAAGGATTGCGTTTAAACGCTGCCATTAATTTGAGAGTCGCCAGCGAGCGTAAATGTATACGGGAGGAGGGTGGGGGTAGGGAGTGCAACGATGTTTTTGGGGTTTTTATGATGTGGGATGGTTGTTGTGCGGTGTAATGAGGATGGTTGATTTGGATTGTTTGTTGACACCTTGGCATTCTTTGAGGAGGAAGAATTTTTGATGGGTAATAAAGATGGACTTTCATTATATGGTTTTGTTTTGATATGTAAGGAGTATCGTATCTGAGATAATATTATAAAATTGGTACTTGGATAAATTTATTCTAATTAATTTACAATTGAATATTCATTAACTAAACATTATCGAATTAGTCAATAGTTTACCTGCTACAAAGATTAAAGATTTAATTCCTTTCGATTTTATCATAGACTAAATATATATTTTATTCATGCAGTTTTAATAGCCAGTGAAATTACACAAAACATTTTTCACTTTATACAAATACGCCCTAACATTCCAATAATCAATCTTAAACACATCTTTAGCATTCGAATATCAACTAGTCACACGCGTTGAATCATCACGTGTTAATTAAATTTATCTGATCCCAAGCAAACTCAAATCTCCATTACAATTCACAAACGCACGCGTGCGCCATATGAATATTCATCACGCACATGAACATCAACACGGCAAACAGGATATTTTCGCAGCATTCTTCTTTTAAAACCCACGAAAACCATCTGTATCATAAACGCCAAATACACATAATTTCCTCCACGCCAATATCCATAAGTAAAAAAAAGATACATAGTCGATAACAGTTAGAGTCAGTCAAGCCCTTCGCTTTGCTCGGGCTCGAAAAAATTCAGCCCGTAAATCGATCGCAGCGATCACACAGAGCCGAATGCGGCCTTTTATTGCCAGGCCTCGCGCGCTTTCTCATCGTGCGCGTGCGGACAGGCATTACAACGCCTCCTCGTGCGATTTTTCAACTCAAGGAGAGTCGAGGACGTGCGGCGTTGCTCAAAAGTGCGCTGGGATCGTAAAAATTGGGCTTTTTTTATATAGCGAAGGTGGCTTTCTCGGCGAGAGCTTGTGGCATTTTCTTGCGATAAATTCGTCGAGTTGAATTTTAAATAGAGTTTTAGGCGGGGTGATATGTGTGCTTGTGACAGTGAGTGTGGTGTTGACTTTAGAGCGTAAGAAAGTTTTAAGCAAAAGTGCAGCATGTGGAAAAATAGCTGAAATAAAGTCTACGCACTTTAAAAAATTATCTTATGTTTTATAAAAACTGTTTAATATACTCGCACAGAAAGAGGAGATGGGTATTTATATTCATTTATTTATTATTCTAATTTTAATCTGTAACATCATGATACCCTCATAATAAAATCAATATAAACTCAGAATAAATCATCTTATGTAAATAAAATTAGTGATTTAGATTTGCCTGGTAGTAGCTAACTAGCCAGCCAGTGGAAAGTTTTAAACTCTAAAGAATCGGTTTATTTTATGCTTTGATTGACTTTATGAATGTGACGTACTTTCCCTATTACTACGCGCCGAGGTAGCAGTTGAATCGCTTACTAGCTTCTAGCGCATTTTCTTTATACTTATTTACTTTCTATATTATAGGGATATTCCAGCACAAGAAACAAAAAGATTAAGAAATACAAAATATGGTATTTCAATATTATAAATAACTTTTTATATGTCATTCTGTAACTAAGATTTTTAAAATAGAATGAAAAAAACAATTTATAAACATAAACGATTTTCTTTAAAATTTTTTTAGTTTAGGCCTTGACCTTAAATTCTTTATCGAGTATTTCACATTCAAAGTATTATATGATATAATACTTAATTTAAAATTACAATCAAAGTTACATATTATTAAAACCACTTCATATTTTTTTAAATTTAAAGCAATAAGACTCATCTTAATTTAGAATTTCACCAGCTGAAAGAATTTTCATTCTAATCTAAATCAATCTATCTATTTTGTAGTTATTTCTTAGCATCAACTGCAAAATAATCCACTGTAAATAAAAACAAACTTCTTATTACCTTTACTTTCAATTTAAAATTCAAAGAGACCGAATACCCTTACACTTCTTTATCCGTTATCCAAAAATTATCACACGTCCGAAAAAACCCATCCAAAATCTTGATGCGGCATACCCCCTTACACACTAGTCCCACACTCTCCAAAAAAACATCCTTAGCGATCGGATACCCATATAAAATCTCCGCAAACGCGTACCCACACGCATTCTTCATGCTCCAAACCTCCTTTTTTCGCTGACAGCTCGCGCCCGGGCCTTTAATCGGCCTGATAAAATATATTTCGCATGCGCATCCAGGAAGAGGGCCTGATGATCATCGCTGGTTAAGCGCGAGTGGCGGCAAGTCGCGCCTTTTATCTCATTCTTTTCTTCCGTTATGCGCTTCTCTCGAGCTCTTTTTTTCTTGCTTCGGCTACTTGAGATTCTGCGCGCGGATAAATCGAGAGAGAATCGCGTCTCGTCCGTCATTTTTTTACGAGGAGAAGCCAAGTGCGAGATCGAGCGGCGCGATTTTTAATTCCAAGCGCGGGAGATGCCCGAGCGTTTCTGGTCTGACTTTTACGATTTTCGATGAGCAGTGTTGATTGGCGGTTGGGAAATTTATCTGATCGAGAGTTTGGCTTTTGTGCGCGTGTTGCTCTTGTAGGTGAATAATTTTGGAGCATTTTTGGATTAAGGATTTTGTTGTGGATGATTTTTATGATTTTGTTGGCTTTAAATCATGGTAAAAGATTTACGTAAAACTATAAAAAGAAACTAAAGCTTATTTGCTAATATAATAGTATATTACGCACCTAGGGAGGAAAAATAAAGAATGTCCCAGATCGCGTATAAATTGTCGCCGAGACGAAGCCTCGGGCAATAAACATGCGATCTAAGGTTTTCTTTATTTCCTCCCGTGGTGCGTATACTATTTTTCACCGTACCACTTTCGTGATTTTGAGCCGGGAGCGATAGTGGTACCTTCGGCCAGGTTATGGTAAAAATAATAATTTAGTTCTAATGTATAGCTCTAATTTACATTTTGTATTTAATGTAATGAAAAAACTTCATTTCACTTATAAAATTGGATACGTTAAGCGAAACGCCGGTAAAATTTATAAAAAAATCCTACATGGATAACTGATTTTGAATTTTGCATCGTCACGAATGAATTTGGCAGCACGTGCCGACAAATCAATAACCCATAAACGTCAGCACCTAAAAAAGCTAATAATCAATACAATCGTAACATAAATTCTGCACAAAGCCAACTGTAAACCAAACCACTTATTTCCATCCCAGTAAATAAACACCTCGAATTTCACCCAACAACAGTCCTCCCTTCACCTCTAAGTGAAATAAGCATACCAATCACCTACAATAATTCGCACTCTTCAAATTCATTATTACTCCCAAAGTGCCTGCTGGAAAGTTTCAAAATCGACAACGACAATCCACACCCATCCCATTCACCCCATAAATCGCTCCTAAAAGCCCGGCGGAAAGTTCCGCTTTTTTCCCCATAATCCACCGGAAATTAATCGCTCTCCCGGCGTACTAACTCACAAGCGCAGTAGTGATTCTCGCCTACGGGACGAGCGCCTCGGTCAGACCTCAAGATTTACCGATTCGTGAATTGAATGTAACTGCGGACAATAACGATCGGCTCCGCGCCGCTTGAATTATGGATACGCGCCCGGCTAAAGAGCGCGTTAATGACGCGCGTTGAAAAAATACCGATGACCGTGAGGCTCGGTCCTTGCATTATTCCTCCCGAGTACATGCGTACAGAAGAAAATGCGCCGCTGCGCAAAAGCAGCTTGGAAAAGTGGAAGATCGAGAGCCGGTATTTGTTATCGGCGGAAGTGCAAACGGAAACGTAACTTTGCTAATTGCTATTTTACGAGGACGGTAATCGCGAGAGCGAGCTTGAGTCATTGTGAGCCGAGCGGAGAATGAGCGGGGAGCGTTAATGTTACGGGTGTAATGGTAAGAGAGATGAACATTTTCCGTATGCGTAGATGCCAGGCTTGTGCGTCGATGATAATTATTGGCGATACTTATGCGAGCGTGTCGTAATAGGATTGCAATAGTGGATTTGTAATCCATTAGACAGTTTTAAAGTCGCGTAAGTTAGTTCGGTAATAATTGTACGGGTGAGAAGGAGAGTGTAGTGTTGTTTGTAGTGTCTTTAGAGGCCTTTTGTAAGAGCCGTACTAAAATTCGTCATGCAGTTCAATTCTATTCGCGCGCTGGGTTTATGCGCAATTTTATGTGGAAATCTAATGGCAAAAGGGATACTAATGTGGGTAATAAAATAGATTGATTCTGAATGCGCTATTATATTTTCATCCTAGTCGGTTAACGTTAAAATTACTTTGAGAAACTGATTGCGCATCTGTCATAAAATAAAATTGACAAGTATCATTTAAATGTATACGTACACGCGACGTTGCAAATTTTCTTAGAAATAATAAAGGTTGTCACTACTAAGTCTAGTATCTCCTTTCTATATTTTCAACTTTCAATACTTACATGACTCTCTTACATGCATTTGTAAAATAAAATCATCACTCATTAACCACCCTTACCCAAAACCAGCATCATCAAACCACACAAAAAATCGAAAAATCCATCCACACTCCAACCCATAAACAATCCGACAAAGAGCCGCTCGCGCCCCCATGCGCGCTTTTACAGCCGCGCGGAAAAGCAATAGCTCGCGCTCGAAACGGAAAGATAAGAACCGAGCCTCGAGAGTACGGCGACAATTTATCGCCTCCGGCGAGAGTAAGGCACGAAAAAAAAAAAAAACAAGCGCCCGAGGGTCAGCGGCGCAGTCATCGAGCAGCGCGCACCTGAATCATGCGCGCCTTGGCAATGACACTTTTTACACCGCGCCTGGAAATCGATTTACGAGCCGCGAGAGCGAGCCTTTAGCGGCGCGGGTTAATTGAATGATTTTTTTTCCAGGGGGAGGCTCGTGCGTTGGAGGGTATATATTTCACGGGCGAGGGCTGCGTGTGGGTTCGCTTTGATGTTCGGATGCGGCTGGGATTGTTGGGGAATGGGTTTTGTGAATGTTGAAAAGATTGGGTTAATTTATGGGTTGCTATGGGATTTGTTTAAGGTCGGTGTCTAGTTGCGGATGAGTATATAAATTATTTATATACTATTGTAAGAGTATTATTGAGAATGTTTCGGATGAAGACAGCTTTTCAAGAGAGTCGGTTTTAAAAATTCACACTTTATCATAAATATAAAATATTGTCCGCAGCAGCCTCGAGACTCAATGCCACATCCTCCAAAATTATCCGACATAACAAGCGTCAAAACCATAAATCGAGAAAAAAATTATGACAATATCATCCTCGAATTACAGAACACCTCGATTCCGAACTTTTGCGCCAAACATTTTTATAAAGTTGCGAATTTACGGGACGCATTAAAGCACGCGCAATTACGCCCATCGAGCTGGTGAATTTTACAGCTGCGCGCACGATGAAAGTTACGCCACTGGCTTTGAGCTCGTAGCCCGGCTGGCGTGCCAAGGATCTCCGCTGCTGTGTTAACACATTCACGGCGCCGTTTACATCGCGCGGAACAGCTTGTAAAAGGACGGCTAACGAGGCGAAAAAATCTTTTTTACGGGCTTTGCAAATTAATTTTTAATGACGCCTTTTTTCGTTTTGTTTGCGCGCGCGCTGGTTACGCGATTACGCGGCGATTGTGTTATTCAATTTGTTAAATTTTTCTTGGGCTCTTGTGAACGATGTCGACGTTTTACGGTTTAATTTTTTAGTTTAAACCAAAATAATGTGAGATTTTTCGTTATTCTTATGTATGTAAACATGAATACGGGAAAATTAATCGAGTGTACACAGGTGAGAAGCGGTTTTAATTTAAACACTTATCATGTATTTAAATTTGAACAAGTGAAAATCAGCTGTGTATACTGTCATTTTCCTCAATGGAAATTATTACTATATATACATTTAATTTTAAATAAGAGCTGTATAAATTGTATATTTTTTTCTTCAATAATATTTACCAAAAACACAACAATTTTTACTACATAAAGTTCAATCTACTCTTCAAATATTATGTATGCAGTAACAAGAATAAATAAAAAAGTTTATTAACCTTCAGTAAACTTTTATGCATATGAATCTATACTAACATACACTATCTCCATATTAAAACCATCACCGGCATACATATACATAACTATTATCATTCATAATCATCAACCCTCTAGTTCCCTCTTTAATTCAATTGCCTCAAACCAACCCCACACGCCTTAACTTCAAAACCTCCCTCTCCCAACTAAATCTAACTTTCCCCACGCCACAAGACGAATATTAATAAACCCAAACCGTGTAAGTTACTCCAAACAGCGCGCGCGTTCCACTTCCGTTTCCGCATCCTCCAGCCACCTCGTCGACTAATTAACTTCCAGACGATGAGGCGGATTCAATTTGAAAGCGCGCGGATATAACAATTAATCAGCGAACAGAAGCTCTCTGGTAACGCGATGCCCTTAAACTTTCGAGATCCGCAGTCGAGCAAAGGTTTATCTCCCTCTGCGCGCGCATTTCCGCTCTAATGAACTGCGGGGGCGGTAATCAAGCCCGCGCGCAATGTCGTCTTTGTGATAGCTGCGCGAATTTCATGGATTTCGTCTAATTAACACTTGTAACTGCGCGCTGTTGGAGCTTATTGGATTCTCGAGCAGGGAAACGCCCAAATGAATTTTTATTTTCGAGCTTTGTTATCGGCTTTCTCCAACAATGCAGCAGTGTAAACCTCGCACTTATGCAGCCCTCGTTATCACAGCACACCAGCGATTTTCATTTCGAAAATTAATACGCAACCTGCAAATTACGCGGAGCATCATCAATAACAGCTCGGAGGCGAATTTCGCGATGACTCAACACTCTACCCTAACGACTAGCCTGCGCCTCGCTCTATCACCTCGGCGCAGCGCGGTCATCGTTCCCGCAGCGGCAGCCGGATTATAAATCATCCTCGAGAAATCGACGCGGCTCGTTTAGCCGGGAGAGGAGAAATTTCACGTAGGGGGTCGCCTGCTGGCGCGCGCGATTGAATTAACGGACGGCTGATCGTTTAGCAGATGCTCGATTCGTCGCGCCGTTAGAGCCTCTTTTCTGCGAGCACGCGACGTCTAATGAGGATCCTGGGTGCCGAGAGCCGAGCGTGGTGGGTTTGAGAAAGTCTGAGTGGTGCTGGTGTGATGGAAGGGTTGTATGGTTTTTTTATGGGAGATTTTTGCAAGGTGATGAAGATGAGAGGAAAACGAAAAGTTGGGAAAAGTGAGAGGGATTGTTGTTAGGTGGAATGAGACGAGTTTAGAATGTGTTTTTTTGATGGATTTATGAATATTAATATTTTGTAAAAGGAGTTTGCTTGATAAACTGTAGATTGTATATCTAAAGATTAATTATAATCGATACAAAATTTCCAGGAATAATTTAACACAGAAATCTATAAACTATCAAAGTCAATAAAATTAAAAATAACACCTATTTATATAATTTTCTAAATAAAACCGTCCTTTCTTTCAGATAGATTTTCACATCTTAATATCACATTGCGAGTCGCACCTTTCTTATTTACATAAGTATGTATGCGATCGGAAGTAGCCGCTTTCATAACAGTAGATAAAGCCGGCTATGGCAAGACCAGATTCCAGAAACTCCCTAGGGCACGATTAATTAAGAACCAATTCATACAAACGCATAAACGAAACGAATTAAGATAACACGATACTATTGCATCAACATTTCTCGAATAATAAACATTCCGCGTTCCCAACAACAAAAACCATTCCTAACAATACACAAAGACAACAATTCGCGCGTTCACCTTTCGCAAACATTACAGATACAGCTCTCCCACATCTTCATCCTCACCGTGAAACTACACCATCCTCAATAAAAAAAAAACAATCCGCTCCACGAACGCGTGTATCTCTCCGATCAAGCATCGATACTATCCAACTCGACGATCGTTCCCCGCTCCGGTCTACACCCATAAGGATACATTGCCTCGCGCGCGGCGCGCCTGAGTCACTCCAACCGCCCACGCGGCCCGCGCGACGGTTTATAATCGGACTTCCCGGATTCGCGCGACGATATAAAAGCGAATGCGCGCAGAAATAGGAGGAGGTACACATTAGCTGGTTTACGAGTGCGGGAGGGCTGCAGTTGCGAAATGACGTGTGGATTATCTCGCGCATTGTCCGCGAGTTGTGCAATATATATGTATGGAGAGTGAGTAGGCATTGTTATGGGAGGCTGACAATCGCGAGGGATCGATTCTAAGCGGAGTAAGGAGATTCCGGTTTGAAATGGTGACGCGCGCGAGACGGTTAATTGCGAGCGGATGATGCAACGAGGAGATAAATAAGATTCAAGGTTAAGGTTTTGAAAAGGCTGGGATCGCGAAGGCATGTCGATGGAGAGGCTAGTTTGATGATTTTTTTTCTTTTGGTTGTTTTGTTTTGTTTTCGTTTGTTTTTAGATCGCCGGCCTTGTTTGTCTTGTTTTTTCTCTTCGATTTGTAGGAGAGTATACCTTTTTTTTGTACGAGGTCTTCTATGATTAATGATGTGAGTCAGTTATAATTACGCGAGGTTGTGAAACTGGAGAGAACACAGGAGCTGAATGCGGTTTATTTTGAAATAGATTTTTGCTGGCGTAAAAAAGAAATTGAATTTGATCTTCAATATTATAAACGTTGATAATTATGATGAATTGCAGAAATACAGAAATCTTTTCCTTTCTTTCTTTTTCTTCCAATAAATTCTTCTGTTCGGAACTTAAGGAAACATATTTTTGAGAGTTTGGGTTCTGTACCTTTAGCCTATCTATACGGTAACGTTAATTATATTAACATGGAGTTAAATTACAATTTCAAATATCAGTATAATAAAATATTAGCGGTACTTATATAAGCTAATACTATATTTATAATTATATTATACTTACCGCATTATATACAAACATTCACTACGATTTAAAATTCGCTCAACCTCGTACCGCAGCATCCAACCTCACAGATTCATCTCCAAATTAATGCTCCGATCATAAAAATCTCAAACCTACCAGAAGCCTCGATCTATAAGTTCACCCGGATTGTCTCCGTGCCCCCTATAAATTAACTTTCTTCAACGAAATTCCCCGTACAGCCGCGCATATTCTCCGCTCAACGCCAGCCATACGGCGAATCGCTCCGCTGCTCTCCGCTCTCCCAGTAATAATTCAAATGCATGCATCAGTGTCGATGGCAATCACACATCCGCGGCGCTCTTTCGCCTCGACCAGCTCGAGCGCTCCTTCGAAAAATCAGCATGAAATTCCGATTAGAATTTCAAGCCGCGATCGTCCGACAAAGCGGCTACGAGATTAGGTTGAAGGCGCAGCGCTAATTTCGAGTCGAAGGAGTTGCGAATTCAGCGCGGTGATGGGATATCTCGCGAGCGGCTTTTTTTTCGCGCCTGAACGGAGCCGAGGGGAATGATTAAACGCGGTTTCAATCATAGGCCGATTCAGCCGGAAAACGATCCGAGGTGTCCTTTGTGATGGGTTAGAGGTCAAACTGTGGTTTGGAGTTTTAATTTTTAGATTGAGTGTGACGGATTGATGTTTTTTGCTTGTTTGGAGTGAGGGTAGAATAAATTACGCTATTCGCCTTTCAAAGTTGGGAATGTAAAAAACCGTTTTGTATTGATATGTAAATTTATTATAAGAATTATATGAACAGTGAGGACATCTTTAATGACCTTACAATAAGGTATAATTTATAAAAAGAACGTACGTGAACGAAAATTTTATTTTAAGATACAACACATCGTTCTAAATACATCATAAAACTTTGTATTCCTCCTCACATTATCACAACGATTTAAACTTCTCAAAAACCATAAAACATGTATCACCCAAAAAAAAAGATCGCGACAATCCACACCTCGTCAACAGTTCCTCAAGCCAACCTCCTCTCAAGCCATCTCCCACAAGCAGAAACCGATTTTCGCCAGGCCAACGACATGCGCCATCAATATTCCCTCGATCGACTTTCCCTACTCCCATCCAGCTCCATAATGACACGTTGCGATCTCTGCTCTTGCGAAACGAACGTCTCTCCCTCTCTTTTTTTTGAAAAACGACGTCTTTATCCCCCTTCGGGGCCCCAGCTAAGTGTTTAGCCTCGCGCGATGCTAATCTCGATTATGCTGATGCGACGAGCTATCGATCAGCCGGCGCATTGTGTATACCAGCGGGGCAATCTTCCTCGCTGCGCGCGTTTCTAATCGCGCCCCGGCTTTTATTGCCGAGCGATATAAACGCCGGGGACGTAATTGAGCGCGCCGCAGCGTGATACGCTGCTTTCTTGCGCGCTCTTTTTTTCATCGAGTTTCGCGGGAGTTCGAGGAAAGTTTGATTTATGAGATCGGCATGGTTATTACATCGTTATTGCCGTCGCTAATAATCGCTCGGAGGGTTTGTGTGGAAGGTATAGGGAGTAGGAAATTTGCGAGGGTTATTGTTGTTTGTGTAAGAGCGGGGATGTTGTAAAGTTTTGCGCCCTCGTTATTGATATTAGGTGGAAGAGGAATGGCTCAGAGGTGGTTTATTCATCGCTTGTATTGTTTTTGATAGCGGCCGTTATTTATATTTCGATTATAACGGAAGATTGTCCTGTTCCGGGTAGATAAAACTTGATTAAATACGTTACTTCACCATAGTTAAGGCAACGTCTCTCAAACTATACAATCGCGACTTATCAAAAATTATTTCGTTGCGGAACGCCAAACTAACCCGCGGCAATCAGTTCAAAATTGCCTAACCACCTGATCGACGCTCGTGAGCTCGGTTTCTCAAGAAAGACCCTAGCTGCATTCGAGAGTGCATTGCAGGACAACATTTAAATTCGGGAGCGTCGATTCAGCCCTTGGACTAATGGAGAAAATTGACGGCCGACGGCGCTTCGGATTGAATCGTCGATAGAGCCGGATTCCTGGACTGAATGCCAATATCGATCGGGCGCGCTTGGGCAAGATGCTTGATTGGCTTTTGGCCGAAAGCGGAGTGGGATAAGTGTATGCGCTCTTGGGAAAATTGATCGCGGGTGGATTTTTTATGGAGGGGGGGGGGGGAGTTTATGGAGTTTTCACTGAAGTGATTTTTTTTTTTTTGTTTTTTGTAGGATAATGTGACGTTTTTTTTTTTTTAAATAATGTGATGTTTCTCATAAACGTGTAAAATATCTGAAATAAATTTATTTTATTTTTAGTTACATATTATTTCAAGATTTCCGCTACCATCGAATTATTTTTTTAAATTAACAAATTAAATTAAAGCTTCTTACCGTATTTATAAAATATTATAATAATAACATAATTAATTAATCACAAATATTAGCTTATGAATTCCATATTCATGCTTAAAATTAAATTAAAATTCATTTCAAATTATTTTACGCTAAACCAACAAGCCGACAATTACTGATAATAACACCTCAAAACCAGCAGCTCTCAAAACTTGTTTAATCAAGCGGCTCCCCGTATACACACAACATTGCAGACGCATTTACCCAAATATTTAATAAAGTCATCATAAAGTACCCAAAACACATCAGCGATCAAATTAAAACGAACACCAACCCACCCCTTGCAAAACAAGACAGAATCCATTAAACTAACTATCCAATCCATAGAGCAATCTAAACTCATCTCCAAAAACCAAAAAAACAACAAACTATCCCACCTACCTGCCCGAGCGCACGCAGCTCAAGCGCGTCCGCCCATCAAATTCTCGTGCGCCATAGAGCCGCCTCGGCTCGCTAACCTCTCGCATAATCGCTTCATTATGCGCCTGGTCCGCGCTCTATAAATATACATGACCTTCCCACTCCAGCGGACTCTTACCGCTCTCTGCGTAAGCCGGCGCTTCAGCCTCCCCGCCTCCACCTTCGGTTTATAATTAATTATCCTCGCGCGCACGGGTGCATCGACCGAAAATTTCGCAAAATCCCCACCCAGCCTTCTTTGCAATTTCCCCGTCTAATCTCGTCTTTCTTTTTCGCAGGAGGAGATCGGCGAGATTATAGAGTCGGCGCCTGCCGCGAGAGCAGCAGCAGCAGCGGAGGAGCGGAGCCGACGTCCGACTCCTCCTCCGCGCAAGTACGTCGAGCCGAGCAGTCGCTACGTCAACGGCGCCGGGAATAGCAGCAGTCTCCGTCGGCGACGCGAGCTGGACAGGAGCGAGGCCGACTGGTCGGACAACTTCCTGGCCGAGTTCAACAGCATAATCGCCAAGGAGATCAACGAGCTGACCAAAGCAGCGAGGCAGCAGCCGCCTCAGAAGCAGCGGCAGATCAGCGCACCGAAGCATTATAAAGACTTGCTGGACGAGCTGGGTATCAGCGACAGCTCGACGGAGGAGGACAGCCGCACCGTCAGCGAAGATGGACAGAGGAGGGACGATGGGAAAATGACGAGCCGGCAGCAGCAGATGCTGAACTCGGACTACGACGAGCCGAGGGACCGGCTGCTCAGCGGCAGTCTGCCTGGGAACCTGGCTGGGCCGAACTACACCTCCGACTACGACGAGCCGAGCAACTGTCTCGGTTCCAGGTCTTCAGCCGAGCTCCAGCGCAGCCGGCTAAACAGTTCTAGTCTGCCGAGCGGCTTCAACGCTCGCGCCAACCTGCCAAAGAATCCAGCCAGCGCGGATAAACCGAACGGCGCTGTCGTTTACCATCAGCAGATACCCCAGGTGAAACCGTCGACGGACCCGATGCCGCGCTCCAGCCGGATGCTCCGGGCGTTCGCCCGCTCGAAGAACAGTAGCACAGAGGAGACCAGAGTCACCGCCGAGCTGCCTCCGCATCCGTTCCTCGAGGGGCGGCGGAAAGCCAGCCTGCCTGGGCTGCAGTCCAGCCAGGGGAAGCGAACGAACAATATTTACGGCAAGATCCAGAAGCCGGCGAGGAAGGAGGAGCCGGACTACGAGGAGATCCGGGATCCACACCTGTACGAGGTGATCGGCAGGTCCAGGTCGCTGGAGAACAATAACGTGCGCTCGGCGCCTGGTACACCTACGGAAGTGAAGCGGAGCTTAGGCCAGCCGTTCGCTCGGTTGCTGAGAAAGCAGAAGCACACGCCGGTTTACAGAGACAGCGAGGCGGCGGCTATTCTCGTCAGGGTCTCGTCTCTGCCGGACCAGGATCTCGTTGATCTGACTTCTGACGAGAGAAGACCAGTGGATGAGAAGAAGAAGGGATCGGTATCACCGCTAACGATTAGCTCGGAGCTTACCGGCAAAAGACTGTCAGAGTCGGACAAAAACGTGTCCCAGATCAGCCCCGTCGAGCTGAAGAGGTTCCAGGTGGCTGGCAAGTTGGGTGGGAACGACGTAGGTGTGGGCTGCGACTTCCCGGAGATCGAGAGAAGCGAGGTGGACGGAAACGTTGCCGATGTCAGTGCGGCTGAGAAGCCGAGGGAGAACGGAGATGTCAAGGTGGCGGGTGACGAGGAGAATTCGAGATCAGCTTCCGTGAGTAACTTTTGATTAGGGATGTGCTGGGCTTCGGATGGTTAGGTAGTTGGAGAGGAGTTGCGTGGAGTCGTGTTTGTTCAGTTGATATTATATTTAGAGGTCTTGAAATAAGTTTGAATAAACATTTTTCATATAAAGGGATGAGATGAGTGATTATTAAATGTTGATTTATAATTTTTTAATTGAGAATTCGCGAAGAAGTTTGCATTTCATAAACTTAATTTATAATTAATTTCTTTTTTTCAAGCTGGAACTCTAAAATATTTTGCTTTAATAATGCTAATAAAATTTACGAAGACGGAATATGGTATGCAAATAAATATTGTGAAATTATTGATAAAGATTTTTGCTAAGTGAAAACCAATTTCGATTGTAATTATCTGTAATATACAGGTGAATTAAAATAGATGATTAAATATTTTTCACTATCACGTTGTTATTATTTTATTAATATTTTCAAACTGTTTTGTTTTTGAATGATCAAAAGACTTTAGGAGATCAATACAATCTATACAAAATTTACAAAAATGATTTCAAAATCATATTTAATAAAATTTTGAATTATATCTTATTTTAGCTACCTATATCACTGCAGTCCTTACTCTCTCGATTGACCAAAAGCGGCGGCTCGTGCTGCCCCAATAGTCCACCAATGGAAGGCTTAGCTTGTTCGGACATGGCTACACAAACATCTCCTGCCATTTCCAGAAGTTCAAGTTTCACGTGGGTCAGCGACTGTGATTCACCTCATCACGGTAAGCTATAAATATCATCAAAATATTCTCGCATTAAATTTTATTTTCATTTACTTTCTTCGCAAATTGTATTTTTAATCGCATACATTAAAATTTTATTTATTTTACTAATCTTAAATCAACAATAGGAATAATCAAAATACAAATAATTTTTTTAATTAACTAAATTACTAAATAAGTCAATATTTCGGTTCGTAGATGTAATTACGTATTTTCTAAAATCGTCTTTAAGTAGGGTTTTCAGAACTGCCAACCCGCATAGCACACTATAAGCTTGCGCAGTTGTAATCATACGCACTTGGATTTACGAAAATTCTTCAAAAAGCTCTAATGATTTATCTCGAAATACTAAAACATTATCTATTTTATGAGTAACATAGAACTATAACACAGAAACTATTCTACGTAAGCAGTAATCTCATGCGTTTACAAAAACAGGTCCAGTTTTTGCTGAATAAAATTTTAAATTCTCTAAAACATTTTTAGTGCCGTCGAATAACAGTTCATAAATAAACTATCTTTCAAAAAAACCAAAACTCAAACCTTCATTAAAAATTCAGCGCTATAAGTAAAACTACTCCCTCATCCACGTAGTACAACCCGTCTTTCATCCATACATAATTCATCCGAAGTCAATCACGAAAACCATTACAACTATGCCAACTCCTTCCTCCCATTACAGATTTACACGCGGACTCCAGATCTCTGCAAGACGAGACAATCCTGAACCCAGCCTCGCCGCAGAACACCGTCGACGACGACAATAGATCCTCGTCGTCTTCCCAGGATCTGCTTCAAAGTATGGACGAAATATCTTCCGGCAGCCTCTCGCCGGATACGACCGACCGAGCCTCGCCGCTGGAAAGTGGAATTGGCACCGCCAGCCCGCCGAGAAGCACGGATCGACGTCTAGCCAAGCGTGAGTAATGAGACGGATTATTTTGCGCTTTTTTCGAGTGGAAGCAGGTGTAGTTGGATGCGGGTTTAATGATGATAGTTTTTAATGATGCGACATGAGGGGATGGATAAAGTTTGACAGAGATTTTAAAACGTAAAATAATTTTTTTTATATTTTAATAAACTTTTTTCGCTTTTTGAATTTAGATTGATATAATAGTTCTAGTATTTATTGTATGGATAATTGTTCTTCTATATTTAGTATTATAAAACTCTGACATTTCATTCAATATTGACGTATATAGCAATTTCAGTTGAAATGCTGCGGGCAACTGCAAAAGTTTCATTCTCTTTATATTTGACCTATATAAAATCGATCCGAACTACAAAGTCAGAGAGTTCCATTAGAATACAATTCTACTCCACTGATGTAATGACATTCCAACAAGTAGAGCACATCAGTCCCTTCAAACAAACAAACTCAACTATTTCTCACCTAATTAGCTAAACATAGAAACCGATCACACAATTAAAATTAAACATCCACTACCCACTCTCATCCTCCCTATAAATCCAATAAATATTTATCGACACTGCATCTATATACGAAAACAGCCGACCATCTATATTCAACACTCATCCCCCTCCGAAAAAACAAAAATCGCTCGCTCAACCAAAAACTCAACCTCGCTAACATAACCCCATAATAAATCTACATCTCTTCCACCGCTCCAGCTCCACCGTCATCGACGCCGGTCTCCTCGTCCCCACCGACGAAGCAGTGCCACCGCAAGGAGACCTGGGAGAGGATACGCCGGCGACCCTCGAAGCTGATCTGTCAGCGCGGCGAGGCCGACGACGCGAACGTCTGGATAAAGCGCGAAAGCGTCCACACGCAGACGAGACTGGCCGAGGAGCGATACAACTCCCAGGAGGCGGTCGACAGCAGCAGCGACTCGCTGCCCAGGCCACCGAGGCCTGACAATCTACCGCTCGGTGAGAGAGTCAAGTCGATGACGTTTGTTGAGGGGGCTGAGAGATAGGGTGGCGCGTGGAAGATTTCGGAGATTTACTCGTCGGAGGGACGTGTTATTGCGAGGGTTGGGGTGTATTGGCGTTTTTTTTTTTTTTTTTTGTTGAGGGTGGTGGAAGTTTCCGCCGGATGTGGTTTTGAGGGAGATGAGCGAGGGTGACTTTGCGGGTTTTGCAGTGGGTGTTTTGGTGATGAAAATGAGGTGATATTGTTGATCTTGTGGTATTAAGGGATCGTGATAAGGAATCAATCAATTTTGGAGATGACTTGTTTGAAGTTTATTGAAAGTTTTTTAGGGATCTAAAATTTTTAATGTTTTTTGTGGAGATGTGATAATATTTAACTTATACTATACAAGTTTTTATTAATACTTATACTACTTAACAAACAGCTAATTTATGATTCACTTCTATATAAAAAATAAAAAAATAAAATTAGTTGTTCTTATATTATTATTATTTTATTTACAAGTACATAAAACTTATATTAAATTTTTTTACTAAAAAAGTTTTAAAAAGAAATCAGTTATCTAAAATTTTTTAACATCTAAAAATAAATTACCCTACTTGTAAATTTACATATTCACAGCCGAACACTTACTCAAACTTCACTTCACGTATCTTCACATACTAACACAGTGTTTTTTCATAATTCATACCGTAGGTCTGTCAACGACGGCAAGTAGCTCGCTAAGCTCTGGCGAGCTGCTGGGCACGCTACCGCGCGCGCTGTCCTCACCCTCGACGGCCAGTCTGCAGTTAAAGCCTAACGGCGACGAACCAGTGACCATCGAACTTGCAGGCAAAAGCACCAGTGCGCCCTTGCTTGATAACAACGGCACCGTAGGAACAGTCGAGACGTCCAGCATCACCGAAGAGCCGGTAAGTTGATGTTCTTTTCTTTGTGTATTTACATTGAGCCGTAGCAAAAAATTATAGCGTTGGCAATTTAAAAGATTATTAGAAAAAGATAGGTTATTTAATGGCAAAGAGACCCTGAGTTTTCTATAATATGACTGCTGCTATTGAAAAATTAAAAAGTGTTTTAAATACTGTTATTAGATCGTTAGCAAAAATTTCGTTTAGAGATAAGTTAGATTACATTAATTCAGTTTATCGACTTAACTTACATTACTTCCACAATAAATATGTTGTTTTCAATTTATTTTTCCGGTTCACCGGTTCCAAATGCACATCCATTCATCCCGCAGCATCCCTCCCCTCTTCCCTAACTATTCCTCATTCTATTAAAAGCAGCCCCCAGAAAGACATCCCCGGCACTTATCCTCTCCAAAAAAAAGCAGGTTTATCCCGTCAAAAACTCCAGCCCCGTCATCAATCTCCCAGCACTATCCCTCCCGCATATTAGCAACAATACACCCGTACTGTCCGCCGACGCGTGGCAATCGCAGAAAAATCCCGAGAATCCAGAAGCACGTACACATCCAAATACCGGCCTGATTCGATCTCTCTTTCTCGTCCCGAGGCTCAGGAATATCTACCCCCAGGCTAGGCTACCTAGAGGCGAGGATGACCGATGGCATTAATCACGCGGCTGTGAACGTGTTGTGCCAGCGCGAAATGCGCATGTGTATGCGTATATACTAGTGATTACGTGCAACCCCTCGTGTATATCAGCGCGGACGAATCGACGTCATTAGTTATCGAAGCCGTGTCTCTACGGTGAGCGGCGCGGCTGAGGCTTAGTGTGTACATTGGGTAGGATGCTCGATTTGCCGGCTTTATTGGCTGTGATAATTGGCTGGGACTGTTTCGCTATGCCGGTTTGGAATGATGAAGCGCGTTGGGATGTGATAGGTTTTAGTGACTATAGTGGTTGTCGGTTATTTCGAAGATCGTGTTAAGAGTTTTCAGTTTTTTTGTTGGAGGGTTTGTTCGGGAATGCAGGTAATTTATAGTGATAGTGAGAATACGTTAAATGGTTAAGAAGCTCTAAGCAGTTTTGTATTTTGTAGAATTAAAAAAAAATAAAATTCACTTTAATAAAGGTCGTTTAAAATAACAAAAAATAACTAGATTGAAACAGTTTAGAGGCACATAAACAAGGAAGAATAACAGGCATTTAAATTACTTTGATCAATCAATTATTTTTGAAGAATAATCATAATTATTGTTTATAAAAATATTGTAATATTCATCCTCATTCTTTCATATAAGGGGTCTAGATATTTTCATGTCAATGTAAATTCTCCTTTTACAGGGAAAAAATATCGGCAAATCGTTCTAATTATAAAATTCTTTCATACGTAGTTCTTTGTTTTAAATTTAAACTAGGCTAGCTAAGAAAAGTTGACTAGGAATCCTTCACATTAATGAAACAATATCACATTTTTTAAATCGATAACCATTCAGCTCTTTAAGAATTATTCAAACTATTATAAGTTTTATTCCTACATACAGTGTCTTTAACTTGCGTAGTACAAAATTCATAAATTTTATTATTCACTTAACCTTTTTTAGTATTGCTTTAATTACTCCTTACTAATTTAGTTACGAATTTAAGAACTTGAAAATTCATTTGAATATAGACTAAAAATATTTCATCTCCCTTCCAAGGTCTATTTTGTCGAAAAAAATGATGAATCCATGCAATTTAGATGAATCATATTTCAAACAGTCTGATCATCATTGCACAGTTATTTAAACGCGCAACACATTTTCCCCATCAACTTCAGCTCTTCCCGGAAATTTCCGTAATCATTCTTTGAATTCCCATTTGAGCATTGTTGCGCAACTCACAAAAGGACCCGCGGGCGCTTTTGCAAACTTTCCAAGCCAGTCGGTTTTTTTTTGTCCCAAAGACTCAAGGTTCCAAGGGCCGACGGTTACACTTCCCCTCGCTACGCGCCAGCATAAGCTTCCCGAAAGATTCCGTTGTAGAGAGTTTATGGGAAGGCTTTATTCTGCGTTTTGCTTTCTGAATTCCGCGTCGTTTTAGATTTTTCTTGTTACACCCTGAGAAAAATGAATCCATATAAGGAAAACAAATGTGATAAATAGCAATATAAAATCGTTAAAAAAAATAATTAAAATCATGCTAAACCTTGCGAAAACACATCCGACACCCTTTCACTCAATCCTCTCCCCCATCAATCCAGTCCCCCCACCTCCCCGTACCTCTTTCGCCAATTTCAGCTTCTTTATCTCTCCCATCAGCACACATCCAGGCAGACCATCGCCCTCCGCTCGCCACGTTCCATTTAGACCGAAAATTAATCGGCGGCGCGTGCGCGGCCTCGCGAACGACATACATATATTTGATTACAGGAGAGCGGCGCGTGCCGCGGGCTAAATTGATTTTGTTTGCCCGATTCGCCGCGCGAATTTATTCGCCCAAAGGAGACGAGCGCGCCGCGCTAGGCGCGTTGGTTTAATCGAGCGAATCGAAGCGTCTGGTTGGTTTGAATGCGAAATGCTCGGGAAATTATGGAGCCAGGGTGCTATTGATCTTGCGATTATTGTTCAGGTTTTCTGGTCGGAGGTAAGCTGGATTGCGCATCGTTATTGTTTTAATTATTGGAATTGATATTGTACGGGTGGGGTAATGGATTTAGCTTTGTTGGCTAATTGCTTTGAATTGGGAACAATGATTCAAGGGACAAGATCGAGTTTTAATGTTATTCATTAAGTATACTAACAGTTCATTAACTATTACTTGCATATTAAATTTATGTCTTTTAAAACGAAATAGTATTTTTAAATTCCACTTTAAGTTAAAAATTATTCTTCTGAAAATGCTAAACTTTATAATAAAAATATTTTCGTAGACGCAAACTCGTCTGATCAATCCGGTCTGCTACTACTTACCCCTTGCAAATCTATTCATAGCTGCTCATTATAATTCATCGACTAACCTCATTAATACCACAGTTCACGCATGCTGCAACATACATCGCAAAATGCACAAAGAAAACATTTCCATATTCATAAAAGCACACTCCACCAACCAAGTTTATTTTTAGCAACAATTACAATTTCCTCAATCTCCACCCAGAATCAGCAAAAAAATCGACCCTTAAACCCACCTCCAACACACTTGCACACCCAACCTGCCTTCAAAAAGAAATTTCCTCCAACCCAGAGGGCAGTGCATCACAGGCCGGTACAGTACCAGCTCTCTCCGTTATACTCTCCCCTTCGGGCTCCCCAGCTGCAGGACGCTGTGAGTAAAATTATCAATGGGCTGCGAGCTCGCGTTGTATATATGGCTACACGGCGGACTTTCGCTCTCGCATGAGCAGGTGCTCACGACTCCGCGCGCGGCGGTCAAAGCCGAGGCGGCCGCTCGAGCGTGCGCCGATTAATCGGATGACGGGACGCGCCGACCCTGCGGAAAATTTGCCGAGAAAGGCTTAGATGCCCAGGAGTGGGCGAGTACTGAACTGGGTATTAGAGTGAGGGGTTTGAAAGTTATATTTACGGAGATTTTTGGGTAGGGTGGGGGATGGGGTTTGAGGAGTGGGGTTTTTGGTGTAATGAATTTTTTTTGTAAGAGAGTGATTTGAGAGATTTTGTGATGTTTTATTATTGAATGCTTGAGATATTATAGTTCGACAGGTTGGTGTTTAATTATTGATTTTCTGAGAAATTTCGAGTAAAGTGCTTTGATGGCGAGTGCAATTAAACAGCAATTTTGATAACAAAAGAACGATGTTTGATTAAAGTTCTAAAATTCTACGATGATTAAATTTAGTAGTATTTCAATTTAATTAAAATATCTAAATAGAGTGGAAAATTATAATATAATTGAGAGCCATATTTAACAGTATTTTCAGTAGTTCTGCCTTTTACTATTTTTATAAAAACTATTCTATTTTATTTTTAAACGCAATATTTTTATACGCAGTGAAACCAATAATATACCTAATCAACTTTAACGGTGCCTTTCTCAAATAATCGATAGATTATTCAGATAGTTAAAAATAAATATCTTCAATCAATGACGTTAAAAATGAAATTTTTTCCTAGATCTAAAATTTGAAGTTATAAAAAAATGGATAGCTTTAAAAAGGTTCAGAAATCAGGCACATAGCAACAGCGAAAGGTTTAAAAATAAAATACTTTTAAAACGAAATAATTCACTCGCAAAATTTCAAAATAAAAAATCCACTATTCACTTACACTTACAATCCTCAAAAAATACTCTCACTGCAGCCTAAAAAAATCCCTCAATAAAAATTACAAGTCCTTTCACCCCTCATAAAGCACCGCTCCGATAACACAGCGCAGGGACTCCCCTCGCATCTCGAACCTTCTCTCCTGCAGCAGAAAAGCGATATCGGCTTCGTCTCGCCTCCGGGTAAAAAAAAAAAAAAAATGACGAAAGAAGGGTAGGTGAACCGAGGAGCGAACGCAGCTTCCACCTACACGTGCGACTCTGACGTTTTCTCGCCTCAATGACGTAGACGGGAAGATCGGAGTCGATGCGGAGGGGGACTTGAACTCGCCGCTTGAGAATGAAAGGGAAGAAAGGGAGAGTTTGATAAGGCTGTCCGATTGACGCGTATTATGGTGTAGGAGGAGACAGAGAATCTGACCTCTAGGTGATGATGTTCGTGGTTTTTGTTGCTCTGGCGATAAGGCGGAGATGAGAGATGTGGTTGATGATGTTTTTTTTGGATGGGGAGTTTATAGTTTGTTTCTTTTTATTATTTGACAGTGAAGGGTGTGGAGCATTGGGAGAAGATTTATTTATTGGGTTTTATATCGTTGCTTTTACAAAATTAGTGATAGTACGTATTTGTAATATGGACAATCTAAGATATGCCTTGTAAACTCTGTTAATTTATACAATATTCATTTATGGTAAGAAAATTAAATGTTTTAATAAGCTTCAGTGAAGAGGTAGTAAAGAAACGAGCATCGCCAGATGGAAAATTAACCGATGTTATAACTCATTTCGTTGAGATATTGCATTAAAGCAGATAAGGTCAAGGCTGTCAATGTGTCGAATCACGGGAGATCGCTTCCTTTTATTGTAGAATGACGCACGGAGCTTTCGATAATATCGAAGATAGTAATTAGAAATAATTTAGTCATGAGGTTTATTGATGGATAAATTAATTTGTCACTAGAATACTCACTAGATTCGTATACGGTAGTAGCTGTAATTAATTGAAGTCAATTTTAATTTATATTTTAAATTAAATTAAATTTCTTTTTTTCTTAAACTCTGTAAAAGAAGTAATAATAAAAAAATTGAACTATAGAAGAGGATAATTGGGATAGCTAGAAATTAAAGAAAAATATTTATAAATAGATAATAATTATTTTTTTGCAAACTCTAACTAATCTAAATAATACTAATATTATTAAACTACAAGATTAATGTAGCCATTCATTTTTCTTCGAATGAAATTCCAAATTTATGTACCTCCTATCAGCCATAAATCAACGGAAGAAAATCTCATATAAAACTTTTTCACGCAGCATTCAGTATCCCAACCAAGGATCATCGACCAGATCAAACACGAGATCAACATATGCGTTATACTTTCATCAAATTCCATGCCCTCTATAAGCCCTCCTATTTAATATACCGGAATCCCAATATATTCTACATAATAAACGTGCAAATATTTGCCATGCTATCCCAGCGCGGACAAATAAGCATATACGGATAGTCGAGGGGGGACTCGTTATTTTCGACTCGAGAGCAGAGCAACGGCAATAGGTCCGATATTTTCGGGCTAGCTCGCCGAGAGCAATAAATCAGTCGTTGACCGGCTATTTAGATAAAGCGCTTTAAAATAATATCGCCTCTTATATTGCGGGACCGTTTACTCAGCGATCGACGACTGACTCATTGGCTGTCGTCGCCAGAGGAAATAGAGGCGCATGAGGAAAAGTTTGTGTGTGTGTGTATGTGTATGTATGTGTATGTAAAATAGGGCTATTTGCATTATTATGCGATGTAAGTTCGCGTGTAAATCTGCTTTAGGCTGGTGCTTCACTCTTATCGGGTAATATTGGTGCATCACTTTATAATAAAGGATATTTGAATTTGAAGTACACGAGACCATACGTGTTTTTCATTATTGAAATAGAGTATGGGGTTGGAGAGGCTTCGATTTTGATGATGAAAAATTGTCTGTTAGTAGATATGTACTAGCTTATCTTGTCATAGTCATAAAAATTATTTAAATTATTTTTTTAGAAGTTTAAAGATTATTTTAACTTAATAAATTTAATTGTTAACTGTATATGTATGTATTCTATTTTTAATTATTTGTTATAACAACACCAACGTGCAAGTCGATAGAAATATTTGAAAGAAAAATTACTTGTGTAAGAATAATTCTGTTTGATCTAAAATTAAAACGTAATTTTCTTTTTAAAATATACCAGTAAATAATTATAAACAAAATAATTATATTTCAAAATTATTTGAATACATTATTTAATTTTGCCACTGCCAAAATGCGCCGAAAATTACCAAAGTTCTACAAATACATTCCCTCTTCCAAAACTGCCACCTCTCAAACTTTCAATGGTAATGCTCGTTTTCCACTTTTAATCAGCTTACTCTAATTCTGTTTCAGAGCCAGAAGCAGCCCCGTTCGCAGTCCGAGCGACAACTATCAGGTGAGTTTAAACTGTCTCTTTTTGTTTATATCTAGTCTGTGCAAATATCACACGCAGTTTGCGCACATTTACGTCACGCCAGCGCTAATAGAGAAAGAGCAAGAAATTTTGTTCGACCTTTGCCTACTTTGTGTTTAGTTCACGCGTATGAGAAGTATGTAGTTGTAGTAAAGTAAAGTTAGTATAAAGTATATATATACATATAGTTGTGACAGATTAGATGAAAAGAGTGGAGAAGTGTGTAGGTGGAGTTATGTTGCGTCGTATGATTAAGTTTTATGAAATAAATAGCGTTGTATTTTTATACGTTTTTTAGAACGAAAAAATTATTTTAAAGAAAAAATGTGTTTTTTATAAGTATATTATAGTGTAAGTAGATGCAGCCGAGTGAGGTAAGACGCGTTTTTTCAAAGACTATAAAAACTTAATCATTTTATTAAGTTTTTCAGATGTAAAAACTTAGGAGTTTTTTTAAATTTTTAAATTTTTTTATAAATAAAAATATAGGTAATACAATTACATAATTACAAAGTTACTTTTTATTATATTCAAAATAGTATTTACTATCACCAGTATCGTTAACAAAAATGATTAATAAATTATTTCTTTCAACGAACATCTTGTATCTTGTATCTTGTATAGATGGCCTAGCTGTATTGCTTAGAGCAAATTAACTTTAGCCAGTTTCGACTTTCAACGAACAAATAGTTCCTCTAACAATGTTCGACAAAGATTTAATCAAAACTATTGAAACATACATTATCAAATTGCTACAACCCAATTTTCCATAATTAAAACATTCTAAAACCATGCGCAGCACTATTACAAATTAATCACCGCAATACCAAACCAACATTGATCAAGCACTGCCGTCCTCCAACACGCCCGATCGCAACGATGCGCAGACCGAATTTGCCCGCCGCAGCGAAAACACACACACACACACATAGGCGAGGGCGCGGCATGTCAACTCCGTTTTACGAGCGGCGCGACATAACAAGCCTCCTAAAACTCGGCGCAGCGTGACGACGGTGCCGCGAAAAAATACACCGCCCCGGCCGACGTTTATAACGCCCCGAATTGATGGACGCTCGGGCTCACCCGATGGTCTTGATCTTTTTTTTCTTTATTTTTCTGTGCACACAGAGGGCGCAAAGGATTCGAATTGAGAAAAAAATGACCGTTTCCCACGCTGAATAGCGAGTGGGTTTATGGCGGAGAGGCAAGGAGTGCGTGTAGAGTGTCTCGTTTGACTGATGGCGCTGAGTTTTTATGGTTCGCGGACTGGACTGTCTAGGCTGATGATAATCAATTGGCGTTTTACGGCTCTATGGAGAAGTATTATTTTGGCGAGGTATGGCGAAGATCGTACGATGCTGGATCGTTAAGAAAATTAGTTAGGAAAATAGCGTCAATGGATACTGCGTTATTTGAACTATGCAAGCTTAATACGGAGCATCCATTTGAATGACAAGCTCTTAATAATGACAAATATGGAAATGACCTTTATACAATCGTAATAAACATTAAATCACTTCGCACCTA
Source organism: Eupelmus urozonus (assembly GCA_900480035.1). Lineage (NCBI taxonomy): Eukaryota > Metazoa > Arthropoda > Insecta > Hymenoptera > Eupelmidae > Eupelmus > Eupelmus urozonus. The sequence continues at coordinate 41,390 of UELX01000247.1, read as the reverse complement.
ATCACTCACATAACAATTAGTTAAGCTCACTGCAAGCACCATCCAAACAACATACTCAAAACAATTAACCTACACACGACCCCAGCAGACAAAGAAAGTTACTACCCAATATCCACTCGCACTTTTAAGCGGCTCGGTGCTATCAGCCTCTGAGAAATGGCCCGTATAATCCAGAGAAAGCCGTCGAGAAGGCGAGAGGGGCTGCATGCACATGGCCCACGCGCTCACGATTCCTACATAATGCAGCGGCGATCGGCTTTAATTATCAGCCGCGGCCGAACTCATTTAAACTTCAGCCCCGGCAACGAACGAGTGAAAGCTCCCGTCCTCCCGCTTCGCTACGTTTCCGCTCGAGCGGCCGGCGCTTTGTTGCCGTGTATATAAACACACGATTCGCGTATATGGACTGGTATGTATAGGTCATAGTGCAGGCTACGCGGAAAGTCGATTAGCGCAGCGAGCGAGGAACTTCATTAGGAGCAGACACGCGCTGTAGGGAGAGAGAGAGAGAGAGGGAGAGTGGCAAGCGTAAGTAATTGTGCTTTCTTTTTTGAGGTACGTCGGGATAAATTATTTAGTGCCTGTTGCCGGCGATGGAAGGATCGTGAGCGCTTTGTGTGCTCGCGATTTTATCAGAAAATAGACGGAGTCAAGTTAATTTATTGGGCGAGAGGCTTTTTTATGGATGGATGGTTAAGCGATAGTGTTTTTGCCATGGGACTTTTTATTTTTATGGGGATAAGCGGAGATGACGGGTTTGAGATAGTGCTTTTAGAATTTTTACTGACTTTTTTAATTTAATTTTTTTATTTTTAATTTTATATCTTTGTAAACGTGATGTCGCGTATTCAACTTTTCGTGATTCTCTAGTTTATCGTGTACTTATCTTAGACATATGTTCCCTTGTCAGTGATTGTCTTTATTTGCATAATTTTGCATTTTTCTTTTTCAGATCACCTTTCCCTTTTTTAAAGCACTTACATTTAATTTTGTTACGTGGAGAAAACAGCTTTGTAAAGATTATAATTTTTCCTACTAACAGTATGATAAAGTCAAAAGTACACTTAACTACATTTTTACCAAAATTCGGATAAAAATACAGTAATTTTTATAGTTCTTACGATTTTATCTCTTAGCAATAGTAGAAAACAGAAAATTTTAGTAAATCGTTTTTACGATTGTTACAAAATTTCTTTTTGATAAAACAAAAAGCGTAAGAGCTAGTTTTATTGCTAGCATAGAGGCTCCCTTAACGGAATGTGAGCACAGAAACTTGTTCCACATTTAAAAGGGAAGTATACTATTTTTATCCGACATAAAGGTCGGTAAAAACTAAAAAAGGAAAACTGTTACATCATACGATATGGTTTTGTAAAAAAAATAAAGAAAAGTATTAATGTGTTTTATTAAGCGAATAATACGAATAGGATTTCATATTGAATCTTTGAATTTATCGCATGTGCCTTTACTTATTGTAACTGTTTAACTATAATGATTTTTCAATAAAGTTTGATTGTATTGATCACTTGTATTAAGTTAAAGCTCATTTACTTTCGCATTATCTTTGAAGGTACCTAATATATAAAAGCAATCCTTTTTTTTAACCAAATAATTCTTAACTTTTTAATATTTTTTCAATATCGATTAATTTAAAATGCTAACCTACTGTGTATTTTATTTTAGGTATGGGTTTATCATTCAACTTCTTGATAAATTGCGTGAGATTATCAAACTTTGTAGCATTTTGTCCCCTCATGCTTATCCTCTCGATTAAGCCTCCCTATCTTTCACACCAGCTCGTTTTTAAACCATCAGTTCTGAATAGACCGATGATAATACCAAAGACTATGATGAATAGCATGTTATTTTTTCTGAGAACAATTGTTCTTCTTTTGTTCAGAACATCATTCTTTTTTCTTTTTTGATGATATTTGTATCTTTTTTCTAATCTAATTTACTTATTGTTTGTTAGAGATATTCCTCCAAATTTAAAGTTTGTTAGATTATTTTCATCTATAAATATACTTTAATTAATTTTAAAGACTTTTTTATTTATTTAGAGGATCTTATCTTTTCAATTTTTTTTTCATATTCAAAGTTTACTCCACACATTATTATATCTACATTTTTTCATATCATTATACTAGTATCATGAATTCTTTGATTTACTATAGAAGTGCTCATCATTGTTCCTTTCCAGTTCTGTAACCCTTTGTAGAACCTTATCAACCTACCAATAGCAGAGCGTTAATATCATCTTAAAGATAATTTGGCTCCCACGTCAAAGGCACCCCCCTGTCTGACCCAGAAACTCGCCCCTTCGTCCTTACTAATTCATAACCCCAAATTACCAGATGAAAGTTTTAGCCCCCCACAAAACCGGACGGATAAGTCCTAATCCTCTTTCTAGCTGTGCAGCGAACTCCGTGTCACGCACACCGGGAGAACAATTAGCCTCTTACGTTTTTTTCATGATTTTCTCTCTCTTTCTCTCTCGCTCTTTCAAATCACCCTCACCCCTGAACTGCTTCCCCGGAGCTAGGAAACGTTAAACCATCGCGCACGTCCGGTGATTTATCGCGAGGCTCCTGGTTATTTTCGCGCGCTATGATAATTGCGCACATCTGTGAAAAGTGAGCTGCTCCTTGTGTTTACATTTCTTTGTCTCTCTCTCTCTTTTTCATTTTTCGACTTTCATTCCACGAATTTTTCATCTTGTGTGTGTTTTGGGGGGAAGCGTAGGTTGATATAATAGAAGAGGGGATGATTTTACTTTCTCCTTATCGCATCAGGACTGGGCGCAGCTTAGAGGAAAGCTGACCTCGCTTTTCCGTTATATTTTGGGGCAGGTTGTCATACCAGATATGTGGGTCACGGTTGGCAGTTCTTTTTTAAAGTACGTTTCTTTAGGGTTAAGTTGATTTTTGTGTGTTTTCTAAATATTTGAAAAGAGAAACGAAGTTAAGTGGTAATTTTAATCCAATGATTTATTATATTTTATATATTTTTTAGGAATATGCAAGTACATATTGTAATGTAGAAGCTTTCTATATAATTTAAAAAAAAAAACATAAGTAAAAAGTTTTGAAAAATCCGATATTAAGTTATTAAGACCCGCACGCCAACTTTCCACGTAATTAAGACGAGTTTTTGCCTTTCACGTCATATTTTACTATCCAATAATTAAGCGCGGCTCCGAGTCTCGTTAATTAATTTTTTGCACAATACCGACGCGTGTCCAGGAGCTCAGACAAAATGTTGTGCAACAGCTGATATTTCCCAGATTTATCGATCGCACCGGAATGCAATTACATCGTGTTCCGATAACGACGACTGTCCATGCCAGGCACATTTTAGTAATTAATCGGACGACCGAAAGAAAAGATGGGAGTTTGGCTCCTGCTTTTCCACCTTCTTTTTTTTGTAGCTTCCTATTTTTCTGTTCAATGAGCATCATCATTCCATTGTGAATTGTGCTAGCGTGAGCGCTCCTAATACGTGTTTTATTGTGCGAGACGTAAAAGCTTCGGAAGATTACTGCAATTTTGCACTCGAAATGTTCGTATCTAGTACAAAAGAATGTTTCTTATTCTTTTTAATATGTCAAGTGTGAAATTATCTTTTTGTTTCACGAAAGTATGAAGGGTAATATTTTATATTTTGTGTCGTCCTCATTTTAACGGCTATAAAATGAATTTTTTTTAAATATATAAGGTTGAGTCAAACAAATAATTTATTACGACAGTTTACATGATAAAACTAACAAAACAGTTCATTTATCCTGTACGCACAGAACACAATTTCATACTGACTTATTAGCACGTTATAAAAATCAAATCCAGCGCAACCCAAGGAAATCGCTCAAATCAGCCCCTCAAGATATCCCCAAAAGATAAAAAACCTTTACTCTCCAAACCCGATAAAACTCACCAAAAGCCATTAATTAAAGCCAGCAAAACCTCCGCGAGAAAAAATCCCACTCTTACCGCGCGCTAATATTTATTTCCCAATTACGTCTTCATCATTATCCGCGCGCACTCCGCCACGTCTGCGCAACAATCAACGACGTGCAGCCGTCTGCAAAAAGCCGGCAGCTCGGCTCGGTGAAAAAGCGAGCCTTGTAAATCTCATGCAAATACAAACGAGACACAAAGCGCACGCTCCGCCGAGCACAAGAGGCAGAGAGCGATCAATTAGCGATTAATTGAGCCAGCCCCCGCCGAGCCGGGTAAACGAGAAAACGAAGAAGAGAGTAGATGAGGGACGACGATGCTTCGGCTCGGTACAGATGCAGCTATTGTGAGTGCGGAGTCCTAGCCCTTTTGGATATTTGCTGTAATAACCGGCGGTAATGACGCGGTTGAATGTAGTTGATTTAATTTGGTTCGATCTTGTCTAATTTGGGGTAGTATCTTTATGCGATGATCGCGTCTCAATTAGTTGTCGACTTTTTAAAAAGTTAGATTGAGGTTCTTATGGATCGATTTTGGCTTAGGTGGGTGTTACGGAGAAGTTTTATGTTGTTGACTAAGAAGAAGTATTTTATAAGTTTATCGTTATTTTAAAAGAATATTTTGAAAATATTAGAAAATGATGGATGACGGAGTTAGCGCGAAAGTAATTTAGTAAGAATTGACAAAATAATAATTTATCTAATCACCTGTCAATTATAATACAAATCTTTCCACACCCACCTGTTACTACTGAAAATAGATGTTTAAAAACCTAAAATATTTTTTTAATAACGGTTTAAATTTTTCATTTACTTTAATTTTGTTTAAAAAAGTTACAATTTAATATATATTTTAAATATTGCAGATCGTATAATTGAAACTGTAGGTCGAAATGCTATAATAATTTATTTAAATTATATTGTTCGAGAAAATATTAATTATTCCTGAATTTCCATAACCAAACTCGGTATTTTGACTCCAATAAGCAATCCCTAACAAGTTACATAATTTAGTAATTCTATAGTATAATAACTATTCTAGCACATAAATCTATTTCATCCCAACCACTTCATAATCCGAAAAAACCATGATCTCTCACTGCTCACTTTCTCTGAAACAATAAACTCCGCTAAAACGTCTTAAAGCGATTCTCGTTCTCCCCGACTCGCACGACATCCTGCAAGCAGCGCGCAGTATACTGCGAACCTCTTATTAAGACGGCTTAAATGGAAATTTTCGTTGATCGATCGGACATACCGCTGTGTAGATAGTTTCCACCAGCGATTTCCTACCGTGCTTGCTGATCTTATCGCGTGCTTTAGCCGAGACGAGAGTGGACTTTGCGAAAAGGCCGCGCTCGACCGTACGATTATTTTCGAAAACGACCTGCATTTTCAATTAAAATGCCTCGAACCGAGGCCGAAATAACGACGTTGGTGTTTTATTACAAAAACGGATTTACGGACAAAAATCATAAGGCTAGGCCGTAAGAAAACTTCCAGCATTAAACAAGCACTCGAGAATGCCGTTGTTTAGCATAAAGTCAACTCGACAATACCATTAGGAGCATTGTTAGCGTCTTGGCCCGCTTCTTTACACGAAAATCTTTGAAAAGAGTCGCGTCGATAACCGAAAACGACAAAAGATCGTCCTTGACCCGAAAACCTGTCGAGCGGGAATCCTCGAGAAATATCGACCGACCGGCCCGGAATTCGAGCGTCGCTTTGCATGTACATACTCGTCCGAGAATTCGGGACGGCCATCCGCCTTTTGTGGCGTCGCGACGCCCGCCGCTAAGCTGATTTACTGAGATGTATGTCGGTGTTTCCTGTTTTATCGACCGAACTTCGGATGAGCATAACCTTATTTTTTTTCTTCATTTGAAGGAGTCAACTAGTTTATCACCTTTGGCAAAAAAGTATTATATTGGAATCAAATTGAAGAACTACAAAGATACTTTGGAAAACTTTATAGTGTACAAAAAAAGAATTAGTTTACGTATTGACAAGAAACGAATAAGATATCCATCGCCGTTGACATTTTTTTATGATCAATGTTAGCGCAATGTCCTGATATTCCTACTCCACTATTAAATTAATAAAAAAAATTTATTTTGCTACTTCATATAAACATTTTTATTCTATACATTTTTACAGATCTCCTTAGTATGGATGTCTGTTATATTTTGCCTAACGCGATATTGGACCACTCAAATATTTCTCTTATTACATACATATCTACCAATATTGATTATTAGTAGAGATGTATATGGAATTGACCCATTTTAATATTAAATTCAATATTAGGAAATCTCCAAGACAATAAGAACACTTATTGATTTCGAGACTTCTATAGAGCAGGAGGTACATTATTCCGGCTACCTATCTCAATAGGTAGGACATACTCAAGTAAGCAAGGCAGCCTCGTTAAACTTCTTTACCAAAAGAAACCACATCACTCCAGAATCCAGATTCCCCGCATCACAATAACAAAAAACTCAACTCTTTTTCACAATACACAATCTATCACCGTGAAACAAGCAAAATGCGTGACGCGCTCAATATATCCCAAAGCAGCTCCCGCTGTATGCCGAATTAATGACTCATAACACCGCGAGGAGGCCAGCTACGTCGATTGATTTCGGCCGACGTGAAAGAGAACAGTGAGCACTTTTGTGGCGCACGAACATTTATAAAACTGCCGGGTCTGACACGCGTGAACTGCGCTGGAATTCACGTGCACGTGACGTAATCGGAGCGCTCTTCGCGCGCAATTAGGAAACTGTTTTCTCTTAATCGAGAGAAGCGATGCGGTGAGCCGATAGGGAAGAAGTGGATGAGCGAGGGGGAAAAATGTCGGTCGAGCTGCTGCGATTGGGAGTTCGGTTTTTATTATAGTGCAGGTTTTGGATGAGATTATTTTGTTAAATGTTTACGTAAGTAATTGTTTGATTTGTTATTAATATTAATTTCAAGAGTTGTTAATTAATTTCTAGGTAACTATATTTACTTCAATAAATTTGAGCAAAATGAGACGGTAATACTTCGAAACGCATTTTGAAATAATCCTTAATAAAATGTATTTCACACTAACTAACATCTTAATAAATTCTCTAAAACAATTATGAAATCAAATTAAACATCTAACGAGCCACTTCAAAATAAGACACCTTGCATTCACCGCACGTAAACAAAATCACTGAAACATACACATCAGATCCTCGGTAAAAGGAGCGCCTCCGCAGATTTTCACAGAAATTTCCCGTCTGCCTCCGCATTTCTAATCTCGGCACCCAGATCAGTTTCGCGTCCAGGAAAGTGTGATTCCTCTCCATTGTGTTCTCCTCAAAACTTCTCTTCTCTCGAGCTCGGCTCCAAAGTTTGTTCAACCCTCATACGTGGCCTTATATCAAGCGAAACGCGAGAGACTCTTTTCTCTCTCTCTCTCTTGCCGGAGCCGAAAATATTCCAAAGAGGAATACCAAGCGGTCAGAAGTCAATTGTATTATGAGTCGTGCGGAACGCGTTGCGCAACACGCCGGCTCGGCCCGGCAAACATAACGATTTGGTTAGCCGAAAGTTTAGGCTGGTCGGGACTTTGAATATGCTGCAAATGAAGGAATGCGGACAGAAGTTGCGAAAAGGGAGATCGAGTGGGCTGATTTTTCGTGGGTTCGGGTTGTAAGGAGTTGATTCGTTGGCGAGATTCCGATTTAATGTAGTTTGAGTTTCTTCGTATCGAGGGTGTGTTATCATTATATTGAATAATAAAATTTGAATGTTTAAAAAAACCGATGATTAATGATTTGGCGTAAATATTGTTTGAAAATTGCAGTGAGAAGAATTTAAGAAAGAATGTGAGATATTTTTGTCAATTGAAAAGCAAATAGACTATTGTTTTGGCATTTTTCTAAATCTAAAGTAACTACATTATTTTATGATGATTTACTGCAGAAATATATCTTTATTAGGTTTGATTCAAGAATCATTCGATACAACTAGATGATATATGTAACGCTTCAAAATACCTCATTCATCTATTTAATTTCTTAGTATTACAATATTATGCTTATACATTTTGTTAAATATATCAGAGATTTATTAAGGCAAAGTTCTTGGCTTAAAATTATTAGTAAATTCATTAAAAGAAATTTTGTTACTATTTCTTAATAATTTCTAATGAAATAATTTACATATTTTGCAGTTTCAACAGCTTCATTTATAACTGTTTTTATAGTAATTATCTTTCTTTTTCATTGATAGTAACATAGGATCACGGTAAACTCCTGCTGGAAGTTGAGCGGATAATTAGTTTAATCAACCTGAGAAACTTTATAAGACTTTTTCCTCGAGAAAGTTTTTAATCCGGCTAATTTATATATACCTTCTAGTAACAGCTTTAATTACTACAAAATAAAATTAATGAATATTAAACTATCGAACATAGAAGTTCTTCTCTTAACTAATAAAACCATTCTACTAAACAACCAAACTAAAACATTTAACCAGTCACAACCCAAAAAAACTTCCTCAAAAAATTCAAGCTCACGCTCCCCAATACGATTCCCAACTAAACGATCGCTCAAAAAGTCTTAAACAAGCCAGTGTAACACACCTCTCCATAAACCGTTCCAATACTTCTCGCTCCAATAAAATCCCCGATAGATCCCTCTCCTTGACAATAAAAAGCGCAAAAATAAACCGAACCGGCGCTGGCTTTATTATCCTGCCAACGCGCCCGCTTGGCGAAATGCATATGGCTCGCTCAATTTTGCCGTAGATCAAGCTGAATCTGTGTACGGCAATGTGCCCCAGTTTCGAACACCTAGCCTCCTCTCGCAATCAATCTTCGCTTTCCGCTTTATTGGCTCGCTCGCCTCGCTCGTCTCTCTCTTTTTTTTTCCTCCCCCGCTCGCTCGCGCGTGCAGCAGCAGCAAGCTTGTCGGAAGCTCGCGCTCGGCCCGATCGATTCATCTTAATGAAAGAATCATAAAGCATAAGACTAAACCCTCGATGCCGTGGAATATATAAGCGTATATCGTATCGTTCATGATCGAAACTTTATCGGCCTTTGGGTATCGTGAAATTTAATTTTCCAGCGAGAGCTGAGGAAAGGTGCATGATTGCTTGCACGGTTAATTTTATTTACTGTGTTTTGTGTATGTTGGAAGAGGGAATTGATGGGATTTTGGGAGGGTTAGTGTTGAGGCTTTTGCGGAGGAAGGGATAATTGCTGGGAGAGGAAAGAAGCGGTTGTGATGTTGCGGAGAGAGAAATGAAAAATACAGCTTGAATAAATTATTAATGTGTTTAAAATCAATAAAGCATGTGCGCGCGAAAGACTCAATTAATTCAGACATTATCTTTGTAAATATAAGCATGTGGATTTCAATGATAAATATGTTTGGAAATCAAAGATCAACAATCTATTTAGTAGAATAATAATGTACGTTGAGTCAATGGGGGAATGTTTGTTCATTATTCAGCTATTTTTGTAAAGATTATATCAGGCATGGAATTTATAAAATGTTTAATGTTTTTTTAAACGTGAAAAATCGAAAGTTTAATATTTTATCAATAAATCATGAATAGACTGTTATTTTTTTACTGTTTTGTATCGTGTAAAATTAATTATTCTATACCTTTAAAAAATTAAACATTTCGAACCACGAGAATTAAAGTTTTAGCGCAATAAACAAAAAATTTTTTTTACGATGCTAATTTATTCAGTTTTAATTTAAATTTACCATGTAATTGCTAGCAAGAACAAGTACCTTGCTATTTTTATTTTATCTCCACTCTAGGCGATGAAGTAGAAAAACTTCATTGCCCCATTTTGCAGCTAAGTTACTTACCTTTACCGTGAAGTGCTCTGAATGGTGCAGTAAATAAATTTAATTAAATTTAAAAAACAATTCTACAATATACTCTTGAATAGTTAACATTAGATGCTACTGTACAATCAGCTACAAAGAAACCTTTTACCAAAAACTTTCCTTAATAAATTATTCCTCCCAACCATCAACACCCAAAAAAACCATAAACCACCTTCACTCTCAAAACACCCCGCATTCCAAACCACTCGCGTCTCCAAAATCCCGCACCAGTCACCCGACGGATTTCCCCGCTCACATCGCGGAATCCAGCGTGGCTCCTTCAGCAGCGCGCAGTAGTAACAGTCCAAGTCCATCCAGCGGAAGGGGGGGAGACTAGAGCCGCAGGAGTAGCAGTCGGCTGGCGCGCGCAGGAGCTCGGCGCACGGCGAGCCGAGGACCAATGGGAGAACCGCCGCGGCGCACGCTGCTATCACACACAGCAGCAGCAGACGCGCGCGCTCCGTAGCAGCCGACGAGGAGAGCGGGCCAGTTTACAAGCGGCGTCCACGCGACTCGGCAGCGATCGAGCGCCAGCCGCGCGTGTGTCAGCTGCTACTTTGGCCCGCTGTCGTGATTTTTCTTCTTTTTTTTTTTTGTTTAAGTGTTTGTATAGAGTATTTAGGCTCGTCGTCGCGGGATCGACTGACGATCGCACGGTGCTTTGATAAACGAGTGGCTGGTAATTGATTGTGGTGCTTTTTTTGGTTTGGCTGCTCCTTTTTGCGGAGGGAGGATGTAGCGGAGGATTGTGATTTGTGGATTGTGCGAGAAGGCGGTGGATGTGCATTTTGGGGATGGGGTAGTTGAATTTTGGAGGCTGTGGGGGTTTGTTTGTTTTTAGTGAGGATTAACTGGGTTGCGGGGAAATTGTTGATTGTTGGTTTTAGATGTCAGTTGATCTGGAAGTCATTGTATGGTGTTTTTCGAGGTGTCTTTAGTATATATTTATTGCAGTATTTTCTTTTAATTTGATGGAAAATATTTATTTGTTTAATAAAACAAGAAATAGCTCGGTATCTTTATTTACTGTTTATATGAATTGTATAGACTATTGTAATAATACATTCTTTACTATTGATATTTTCTCAGAAATTCATAATCTTATCAAAAACGTGTATTGTACCGTATTTTTGCAATACTTTGTTTAAGTACAAACTCAGTTTAAAATCCATTAAAACGTGATAATAGTCATACCATATTCAATACTAATAATACTAAAATCAACTAAAACAATTTTCAAATTATCTGCTATACATAAACAACGCAGTAGCTCAAAACAATAATACATCCGAACTCGATAACAAATAAACAAAAGCCAATAAAAACATAATAACGGTAATAATAATAATATAACACACTCCGCGCTCACACCTACAACAAACAAAAAACCCAATCACAGAAAAGATTCTAATCCTCGCCCACCTCGCTATATACACAAACCCGCGCGTTATCCCGCAAATCCACGTGTGCGCCGCGCGAACTGGGCAAACACTGCAGTGATACACGCGCCTGCAGCGGCGGATGTCACTTAGAGCGCGCCTTCTTCCTTCCTCTCTCTTGCAGCCGAAGTTTTAATGACACTCGTTTTACGAGATTCGAGGAGTGTTGTTTCGTTTTTATAGCCTCGTGATCTGCGAGAAACTTGCTCTTACAGTTCAGTGATTACAATTGGAGAGGTGTGTTAATGCAGTTGTTTGAGCGCGATTATGACGTCTCGTTATGAACTGAAGCTAGGTGGATTGAAGTGGATTGAAGTTGAGTCGATGTTTTGACAAGAGTCTGAGTGATAAATTAAATAAAAGTTTATATAAAGCATTTTTTTTCTTTTTTGTTCTTTAGCTAAAATTAAATCAATTCATTATTGTTTGGCGATTTCCAATTGTTCTCCCGCTCATAAATTATTTTTCGCCAAAAGTAAACAATGTCTCGGAGTCTGCGCTTAATATAAACCTGGCTTTATTTATGTTCGATTACGGCCCGATAAGACAAACAAAACTTTTCAGTTGTGATACTCTTAAACAATTCGTTCGTTTGAATAAAATATGACTTTCGATCACTCCCAAAGTTAGCGCGAGAGATAAAAAAGAAGAAAGAAAATAACGCGCTATGAATAAGTTAGTCTTACGTTACATGTGACGGTGACAATCAAAAGTTACCTCCATAAATCACCTTCTTTTTTATTACACGCGGTGTATATTTGTTAATTACGTTTTCTCTTTGCAATTTTTAATTAGAAAATAGGGACCCTTGTCTTGTTAAATAATCAACGTCTACGTTAGCCTATTAATATTTAGGTCAGCGCGTTATTTTATTACTGTTGCATGTCAACGTGGTAGCTTGTTCATACGAGTAATAATTCATGTCACGAATCCTTTTGTAGCTATTTTCTTCAACGGCGACGATCTAACATCAGTTTAAAAAAAAAAAACCGCTAATTAATCACGCTAAAGAAGTTATTATAATCAATTTATAACGCCGGCCAAAGGGATAAAAAAAATTTGCATACAATGGAAGAAACAAAAAATTATAGTGAATCATCTTTTTGTTCCGGATGACAAATACAAGTCGTAATCTGCTACGGTCATTGGCGAAACTTTAATATCTCGTATTGTTGCTTCCAGCCGATAAAAAAAATGTACGCCCGAGCTATTTTAGCCTCGCTGTATTATGCCAAAGCTAATATTCGCCGAACAAATGGCCGTATGAATTCTTTTGGCAGCTTGACAGAGTCGTAAAGCGGACGTCGTGATCTCGTGAAAAATTTGTGAAAGGAAGGAGATTGCCAGTGAATCATGCTCGGATTCGGTAATATAAGATTACAAATATTAGCTTTTTATAAAGCTTGAGAAATGTTGAATTTTCTTCCACTGAGATAGCGGTAATAGCGGAGCTTTGTATTATAAAATTATTTAGAAATTTTCAATATAGCTTGTCGGAATAATTGTTTGATGTGTATCGGTAATGAAGAAAATTTCTTGCATATAATATTAGTAATTCGATAACAATAACAAAGTTTACAGCAGTTAAGATTACTCTGTGCTAATGAAAAAATTACATTTCGAAATTTGCAATATGAAATCACAGGTTACTAACACTCCCCAATACAGATCGTTTCGATTAAATAATTTTCATACACGTAATCGTGCGATTCGAGCGCTAGAGGCCAGGCATAAATTCACACAGAGAGAATGATTACAGAATCAGATAATAGGCTATCGTGCTCGTTTTTCATGCCGGGATTACAAAACTATATATGCCTTATAATATCTCTATTAGAAACGTGTCGACAGATAATGAAACTTTGATATAAACTTGTACATAAACAAAGTAGTTTCCTATTAAACTTGAGCACTTAGACATGAGGAGTGCCGTGAATAAGTGTGTCGAAGTGAAATTTCATGGTATGTACATTGTTTTCCCTTGTTCTTTTTCGACCACTCGTTACATCTGCGTGATATTATTGCTTTGTTACTAAATTAAGACAGTTGTTCTAATTCAGTACCTACATGTAATTAAATAGACCGATTACTAGAAAATAATTAATAAATAAAAAAAAATATTAAAAACGTAACAACAAATTGCATATTAGAATAATTCTCTAAATCCATAACAAAGCAATGAAAAGAATACCCTGAATATCCCGGGAAAAATACATAAGCTCGGGCGGTCGGAAAAAAGCCAGTACCGAGCCAGAAGTCCACTAGGCCGCTCACTTCCGCTCGTCGTCCAGCAGTGCATAGGCGCTTCCGTTGCGTGTCTCCCCCCTCCTCCTTTCTCTCTTTCGCTTTATGTGCACTCGCGCGTAATTTCACGCACGTGCAGACGCAGCGGCTGTGTATATTTTCAGGATTTTTCCGCGCGGCTCGCGGTGAAATTAAACCGTAAAAAATGGGAAGCAATATGGACGCGTTATAAAAGGGTTCCGCGCGCGTTAAGGGATGCTTGGGAATGCGGGATGCTAAATGAATTCTAGATTTACGGTCTTGCCTTACTCGATAATAAACGTTATTTTTAGACTCCTATTTTTGCTCTAAAGTAAAACATCTGTACGAATAACAAAAAAAAATTTCAATCCCTCTCCTTTAAATCTCCGCATGAATAATTACGGTCGGCGACCGCAACCCTTATACATTTTCATTCCGGGCGCAAAACCCGCAGCGATTTAAAATTTCACGAGAGTAGAGCCGACTCACGGGAGTCTACTATGTATCCCGCCTCTTTTGCCCGGCGACTCGGCATTTTTCATTTACCAGGCCGGGCGCGTGGACGAATAGCAATCCGCACGCAAGTGATAAACGGCAGTTCCGTCACTCACGTTCCGACGCTTCATATCCAGCGAGGATATAGCTTTGGCTGCTGGAAGAATTGGTATTTTTCACTGGCGGCCGGGTTTATTTGCGCTTGCGTTTTCCTCTGTTTCGTTGAGCGCGAAGGACGAAATTCGCGGAGTGCAGGTGCGAGATGCGAGCGTGTGGATACTTTTTTTTTAATTGAGTATTTGAGGATCGTATGAAATTAATTGAATGGTTTTGTTAAGTGATTCGTTTTTAAATGTGTGAATTTCAGCTTGGATATTTTATTTTAGTTTACAAATTGTCAGCGCTGATTTGTAGCGCGAGTAAAATGAAATACATTTTAATTACGGGACGTTTCGGTAATCAGAAAATGTAACACCCATGGTCATTTAAAATATTTTTAATCAAATTGCAACAACGATCAAATTTGATAAAAAAAAAAAAAAATAATATCCCCCGTACTTTTCCAAACAAACGAATCCACAAAATATCAAATAAACCAACCCCGCACCTGTCACCCGAAAAAAAAAAATTCCGCTACTGAGCCGCCACCGCAGACATCGACTCCCTCGGGCAGCACTAAAACACAGGCCAAACTCCCACGAGACATCAGCGCTATACACTCGGCGTCATATTTTCGGTCCACGCATCCTATTCTCGTCGGTCGCGTATTTTTGCCGTGGCCAAGGCTGAACTTGACCTCCCCCCGCGGCGCTCTCGTATATACATGTATCGACTCGTCAAAAGGCAGCGGAGCTCCGAGCGCGGCGATTTTCCAATTTCCCGGGTGCGTTCAAAGTTCGCGGGTATCACTTGTTTCGATTGCGGTCGACTTTTGGTATGAGAGAGCCGCGGATTTCCAATTAAAAAAGTTAGCGGCTCACCCGCGTTTCGGAGGATAACGAGAGGTTTTAATTTATTTTGGTTTTGTAGGAGTGAAAGGAAGTGAGGATAGGGGGCTGAAAGTGAGCTTCTAATTTTATTGGTCTTTGGGCTGGTTAGAATAAATAGGTGGGTGGGGATTATTTGGTTTTAATTAGAGTATTTTTACTTAGAGTTTAAATTAGAGTTTGCTTTTGAGTTTTCTTCATAGACTTTTATGCTTGTCGTATATTAAAAAATTTATATTAAAATTTATATTAAAAAATTAAATAGTTTGCAATTAAATATTTAGAAACGCCTACTTGAGCTTAACAAAGCAAATTAAACCTTTGTTTTAGAATGTTCGCAGGTATTGTGCAAAGTACAACCTAAAAATTCCCATAAAATTCGTAAAACTCAACAAGATCCTGTTTCTGAAGGTTACGATAAGTTTAAAGGATAAAGCTGAAAAAAATCTAATCCATTAATAATCTCTCCTTGAAGTTTACATACTCAACATAATACGACTACAGCGTATACTACGTCTACTCGATATCAGACAATGCATCAAGTGTTAGCGTTATCTTATAAATCCTTAAAAAAGCTCTCGCTAATACCACTACCCTTTAAATACTCTAAATAACTTAAAACATCAGTACAACAAAAATTAAACTAAAAGCCCATTAAAGCTTGTTACTCACGTTTGATCGTCAATACCACACTCTAACATACATTACAACCGCAGCCACTTTACGTATAATTAAGCAAGAAACCTTGAAGAGCCTCTTCCGATAACACTTGCCATTTGCGCTTTCCTCTCCCCCCTCCAGCTCGCGAACGAAACTTGGCCTCCTTCAATTTGCATAAACCAAAGACTTTAATTCCTTTGTGCGCGGGAGTAAATAACCACTCTCCTCGTTTCCCCCTTTTTTCTCTCGCTCGGAAATCCAGACACGCTTCGCGTCTTCTTCTGTTTTTTTTTTCAGCAAGTTTCATCCTCGTTTGACGCGTGCGCGCAGGCAGCTGCGTTAATGAAAAAAACTCGCGCGAATTAGTTATTTTGAGGGACGCGCGACGCCGCTACGCCTGCGCGTTTTTTACGAGCGCAGGGAGGCATTACGATGCCCCGGGGGTCGTGTACGAGCCGGCGTATTGCGCAATACGCTGCTGTTTTGTGATTGTTAAGCGGGGGCGGGGTGAATGCGGTATAAATGCGATTTCGGGTGAGGGATTTTAGTCCGCGCGGGATTAATGTGATTTTCTGATGAGTTTTTAATTACGCTAATTGTGGATTGTTCGATATTTGGAAAATCGCGTAATTAGGACGGTGGGGAGAGGTTTGCGTCGTTATTTTTGTAAAGGTGAAAATAAAAATAAAAGAGAGATGAATTTTAATTACGCTTTTAATTATAATTACATTGTTTCTTTTAACAATTATCGGAACGACAGTATCGCGCATCAGTTTTAATGTTTCGCGTAATGAATATCAAATCATAAAGTTAATCAATTTATACTTTGATTTGAAAATCAAATAAAACTACTGTCCCTACGAGCAGCGTGACTCAATTAATAATCGCACAAAAGTTTGATTAAAAACAAGCAAGCCCCTCCAATCTCAATCTTGTTGAAAGGTATTAGCTACTTTTGCGATACATACGGGAGAAGTTCGTTAAGGAAGAGCGGAAGAAGTACATGCTGACATCGCCCGTCTTCGTCACCGTCGTAATAAACGAACACTGACGGGTTGCTCTTATAACTTTCGAGATTTAGCAGATATTTCTTCTGTGTGCTTTAAAGTATCTTAAATCGAGTTGTGATTATTTTCTGACTAGAAAAACATGTTTTTGATAAAAAGACTAAAAAGATGTACTGCGAATATTCATTTTGACAATTAACTTCCGTTGCGAAAAACAAATAAGAAATAAAACTTGTATAGTGTAAGAGAAATTTAGTGGAAAAAATTACTTAAATAATTGGCCTTGTTTGAAATACTGCAGTTATCTTAGAAATGTTAGTTTTGAAATAAAAAATTACTATTTTTTCAATAATTTGAGAAATAGATTAATTTTAATTTCTTATCTCGTATAATTGCTTATTTTTTTTTTAAATATCAATACTAAGGGTTTATTATATATAAGAAACTAACAATTTTACCATTGATAATTCTCATTTAACTCGATTTCTGCAAAACTTTGACAAACAGCAACTTTTACCATACTACCCAAAAGACTGACCATAAACCAATGGCTATAATTGCAAAAATCGATCATAACCGAAATCACGGGCCAATCCAGCAATTTTTCCCATATTTTCCTCTCGGACCCCAATTTCTCACGCTCCTTCCTCAATGTATAACTCTAAAAATCGCTACATCGAAAACTTCCTCGACCCAAAGCATAATTCACGCAGAATATATCAGGCTCGCGTGGTAGCGAAAAATCAAAGGCTCCTCGAAAAATATTAGACATCTCTTGTAATCACTTCCTTCTCGTTCCCTCATTCAATTTTCTCGGAACATCCAGGCCTTACTCGGGCGCCTCTTATATAGCCTAGGCCTCATCCTCGTCTCTCTCTCAAAGTAATTGCGATATCCATGTATAATGACCGTGCCGCGGTATAGCAAAAAAGGAGCAGCCGTTAAGAATCGCCATGCTCTTTTGGATATAATATTGTTTCCGCGTGCTATACTCTAGCCCGAGGTCGCGTGCTGCGTGGGTGAATGTATTTTAATGCCGGGAGATGTAATTAGCGTGGTTTAACACGGGGAATCCTGGTTTTTAAATTTCACGGGAAGATCGGCGAGAGCATGGCTATTTTTAACGAGGTAAAAATTTTCTGCTTGCAGTGATACCAAATAGTGAAGTGAATCGAACCGATCCAATTAAACAAAATCCACAGTACCTACAAAAGTATTAAACAAAATAAACATCCAACGAACGCGTCTACAGTGTGCTAAATAAATAAAATAAAGCGAGCGAGAAAAAAGAAAGAAGCGCCAGCACGTATCTATCCCCGCGAGAGTCAATGTTTAGTTTAAACCAACTCTCGCGTATGACACATTTCAATAACAGTACTAGCTACCGCGCTCACAAAAGGCAAGAATAAACCCGTGCCGCACAGAAAGAGAGAGAGTTATATTTGCCCTCCTCGCGCGAATATAAAAGAAATATCGGCCTGCCGACACTCGGCGGAGACAGCCAGAGGAGCAGAGCGATAAATCAATAGTGTCAATAAAAGTGCATAATAACCAGGCCGTATTCAGGCGGCTAGTGGCCATCGAAATATCGGCCCCCGGCGTCCATAAAAAGAACGAGAAAGAGAGAGAGAGTGACTGTGATACAACCCCCTCAGAGAATAGAGAAAATTATGCCGGACGCGGAGGCGTCGCCAGTGACGGCCGAGGTGTTTCGGCTCTGGATGATCTAGACTGAAAGAGAGATCTGAAGATCGTTTGGTAAAATGGCGAGCGAGGAAACGCAGCAGCAGCAGCAACAGACGCCCCCGCAGTGCGAGACGCCGACACAGCCTCAGCCGCCCCAGCAGGATGGGGAGGAGCAGGAGACAAAGTCGCAGCAGACGCTGCATCCGAATAGCGGCAGGAGGATGTCGCATTTCAAGGAGTACAAGTTCTTCAGGAGCTTCAGCGCGAAGGTCGAGAACTGGCCGATGCGCAAGGCCGAGGCCCTCTGGAGGCGCATGCGCGAGAAGAAGATTGCAGGTGAGTTGCGGGGATGATTAGGCGGACTGGTTTGTGTCTTTTGGTGTTGTTATAGTGTTTTTTTTTTATGTTCATTATTTATGATAAAAGTGGGATTTTTTTATAATTAAATGTGTTGAAGAAGCCTGATGCAGCGATGCTTTTATTTTTATTTTACTATACGACGCGTGGACGCGAAAGTCCAGAATTCGTTCGTTAAAGTAATTAAAATTACGTTTTAATTGCTTGTTTTAATTATCATATGTTATTCACGTAGCAGCAAACGAAATCAAGCAATTATTGGCACGCGCACGTCGCCCCGAAGCTCCGTCGTTTCCATGTAAAGCTATTTTAATTAAAGCCGTATTACTGATCCTCTTTATTTTTAACTGCTTTATACGATTTCTAGTTTAACTTGAAACTAATTACTTCTAAATAAACATAGTCATAGCCTTTGCTTATTTATATAATATTGACGTCAACCGTTTATGACTTTTGTAAA
This sequence comes from Eupelmus urozonus, assembly GCA_900480035.1. Lineage (NCBI taxonomy): Eukaryota > Metazoa > Arthropoda > Insecta > Hymenoptera > Eupelmidae > Eupelmus > Eupelmus urozonus. Next base: position 22,207 of record UELX01000247.1, on the reverse strand, counting down.
AAAATCTGAACAATCCTCGTCTCTCTTCAAGCTAAAAGCTCTCGGATACCGCCCTCCAAACTCTCAGCACCGACGATATCTCAACACTCAGCGGCAATCGCTCGACCTCAAAAAAAAGAAAGCCGACGAAACTTCCTAAATCCCCGCGCAGCACGCGAGATCTTAGCGGGTAAATCGTCGACTCCTCGCTTCCTATCTCTGCAACGCATAAATATCTAGCGCACCGAACTGCACCGATCGATCCGAGCTGCGATCTTCGCTCTGCGGTCAGTTTCGCGTTTATATATATAAGCGCAAATCGCTCCTGCGGTTTTCTTCGACTCTCTCAGCGGCTTAGAAAACGGCGAATTGATTTTCGAGCTGGCAAAGAGAGAGAGAAAAGCGCGTTGAGTTTTCCCCTCGGGTGGTATTATCGGGGCTGAGCCGACGTGCGGGCACATTGTGGTGGCTTCGTAGGTGTAGTCCGTCCCTCCTTTTTTTCCCTCTCTTTATATTTTTATTTTTGCTTCCCTTTGTTTATGATTTCTATGGCCGATGCCGGAGAATTTTATGTTTCCGTCTTTATAGCGCTCGGCGTGTTCTTGTTTTTTCATTGTAAAATACGGGGACTCATTGTGGTCGCGAGATGGCTGCAAAGTTTTTTTTTATAACGAGATGGAAATGATGCTGTTGCAATATTGTTTATGTAAGCGATAAAGTGTGTGTAGGGAAATAATTGGAGAAATGTTTGCATGTATTTTTAATAAATACAATGTGTAAATATAGATTTGTTATTAGTAGATACGAGTATTAATTTTTTTTTGTTTATATATGTTGACCATTTTTCTGATTCTAAATTTAAAGGTGTAATTAAAATTTATAATTTTATATGCAAATATTTAACTTACAAAATAATAGTTCTATTTGATTACAAACAAAAATTAAAACAAATAATTTGTATTTACGAAAGTGTTTATATGAACGAAAAATAGTTAGTGTATAATTTTTGATTATAACAGAAGCGTTATATAATTATCAAAAACCATATGACATAATAAAAGAAGTCCGAATATCCAATTGACTCAGAATTATAAGAATTTATCGCTCATGAAACCTTTGAGTACCAACAATTATTATTTTACTTTTTCTGTATAAACTAGAAAAATGACATTTTAATATTACTAAAATTTTATTTATTTACAATTTACCTGGAAAATATATTTTTATATCAATATTCAAACAAAAATTTACAATTAAAAAAAAAAACACACCAAAAAACAATTATTCACAATTTAATTCATGTATTCCCACCCCCCATCCGAAACTACAAAACAACAAACGTTAGCACACATCCAACCTCCCATCAACATCCACTTCTCCACCGCCTCGCACCTCGCAGCTCGTGCCAAAGCGATCCCATCTCAGCAATTCCCCACGACAATAAAAAGGACAGCCGTTCACCTACAGTCACTGCATTTTACACTATACGCGTGGCTCGTACCTAAACGCTCCGAGTCGATCGGCTCTGATACATCGCGCGCGCGCGCGCGCATCACAGGCATTTTCACAGAGCCGCGCAGCTGCGCTCGCGACGTTTTACGGCCCCTGTGTTCCTTTTACGGAGCTGCCTTTTCTACATTGCGGAATGCGACGAACACAGAGTCACGTAATGCTAAAAAGTACGGGTGCGAGGTCTTTTTCACGGAGAAATTGGCGAGGCTTTTTTTCTTACGAGCCGATCGCTAGGGAAAGTGCTTTGTTTTGTTTTATTGGAGAACGTTGCTTAATGGAGTGCCGAAGGGTTCGGTATTGTGTAGTGAGTGAGAGGTGAGGCTTTCTAGGGGTCTAATGAGGAGAGTTTTATTTATGAGATGAATTTATTGTAAATATAAATAACACTTTCACTCGGCTCTGGACTTTCGAGGAGCGAACAAAGAGTTCCAGCTATTCCCTTATTTAGCGTTAAAATACTTTGGATAGGATAATTTTTATGAATTGAAATTCACTGGAATTGTCAATGAATCCATTATTTATTTTATTTATTCGTGCTGTCCATCTTTAACGCGCGTGTTGTGCCTATGCTATACAGTGAAACTCAATTTAGTATAAGCGATGTATGATTAAAAAACATTACTAAAGATAAAAGGGGAAAAGTACGAAAATAATAATATAATCATATAAACTTAATAGAAACAATATTTAATACAAATATAACAAAATTTAACTGGAACAAAGGAAAAGTTTCTTGCAAGGCTAAACGCGTCGATCTAAGAAATTAAGATCAAGATGGAGCTCAAGTTTACAGCACTACTGCATCTCGCTTAGCAACGAAGATTACCGCGAAGATGCGAGTAGATCAGCGTCCTGCTCTAAGACTTTCACGGTTGGATTTTTCTTGGCCGGCTACTTGCGAGATGATCGCGTGCGCCGCGCTGATGTGTTTTTTGTGCTGTTTTGAAAGTGACGCTAGAATTTTAAGTTGATACGCAGGAAGCAGCTAATTTTCTTCCACTAATGAAAAGACGAGATTTAATAATTATAATCTTATATTATCAATTTTTACGCAAATAAACCATCAATAAAACACAAAGATTAAAAAAATTCTACCTAAAAATTGATTCTTTCCTTCCCTACGCCCCATATTAAATCCACATCAATCCACAGCAGCACCTCCCGTCTTTCAAATTTCAAACTCATCATTCAGCCCCCACCCCCACCCCTCCTCCACACCGCTAAACCAACCCTACCCCTCCAACCTAGAACAGAAACTAATATAGAACTCAATTTTCATAAAAGCACACTGCAGACGCTCCTGCGTGCGTGTCGACGTTTCCCCGCGCTTTCCACGTCCTTGTGCAGAGCACACTTAGAGCCAAGAAGCAAAGAAGTGCGCGCAAGTTGCGTGCGCACGCGTCGGAGCGAGTATGAAAATTTGCGCCCGATTACCGTGCACGCGAACTCCGCCGCTCGGCCGCGCTCGAAATTCTCCCCTCTGTTTACTTGGAAAAGGCGTTTCTTTTTTTTTTTAAGAGAGGGACGCTTCGCTGGAACGCCAAATTGTCGGTCTCTATTGATACTTGGGGTATAAAGGAGTGATCGTAATTTGAAATTCATGAAGGCGATTGCGGTGATATGTACGACGAGCGGGTAAAGAAAGTGGCGGCAAGTACGGCGAGGTACGGAAAGGTGGTGTTTCTGGATGGGAATTATCCGCACGAGCCTGAGAGAGGATAATTTACGCGACAAATTGAGTTTTGGTGCGAGTTGAATGCTCTGTATAGGGAGTGTAATTGAGGACTGCTTTTAGTGCGAGTTGTTTAAACAAATTTTTGGAATTTCTCGGATTGCTTTGATTGTGTTTACTAATAAAAAATTACGACAATAGAATTGGGAATTTCGGTTTTTATTTATGTACCTTTTGAGTGGAAACAGTCGAACTTGGTTAGACATAATCCGACTATGCACGCCGAATTTCATTCTGTATTTCGTAATGCTATTGTACTTTGGTATGAGTATTAATTAATAGACAAATGTTGCCGAAATCAGTGTATAACATGTAACTATTTAGTATTATAATTTCTTATAAAAATAATTTAATCCAATGATGAAATTAATGAAATGATTTATTAGAAGCGCTACTTTTATAACTTTATAAAGACAATAGCTAAAGGAATCTAATTTAACGAAAACTTATTCAACACTATTTCCCAGACCCTTTTCCTCTAACACACCAACAAGTTTATCAGCAACCAGCAACACTACACCATATTCTTCGTGCCACTTTAGTAATTCCCATCAGCCCTTTCGTCGCGCTCTCAACTGCCGCTCACCCTGATCAAAGGGACCTCGATCGAATTTTCAGTGTTTTTCTTTACGACGTGCCAGGAGTATATAAAGTAACGATAAAAGCAGACAACGATGAAATTGTATTGAGACAGAATGGAGAGGGAGCTGGTAATTGATGCGGCACGCTATGAATATCAAGCCGATTGTTCTCGATAAGAACGTGAAGTGTGATCGTGATTATGTATTATTAATAAAGGGACTGTCAATGACGACACTGTCGTCTTTTAAATGCGAGGCGCTTTTTATCTTGATTTTCTATCATTATAAATTGGTCGTAACATTATCGGCATGGTTTATTGCTGCTTTTCCCCTGCGGTTCACAAGGCATGTTGTAAAATGAATATTTGTGTTAAATGAATAAGCTGATTAAAGATTGAGTAAGCGCTATGTGAAATAGATGTATCTTTAAATTATGATATGCCATTAATTTTGCGTTATTTGCTTATTCAGAATCCGATAAACTTTACTGTAAATTACCCGTTTTAGTATCGGTATAATATCAGCTTTTAGTACCTCTCTTTTAGCCATTTGATTTACACCTCGCGAATTTTATTTTATTAAAAAATAAAAAAAAAGGTATTTGAACAGTATTTAAACTGAATAATGGATTAAAGCACCCTCCACGTTTTAAACAATTAAATACTACACTCCGAGAGTTTCGAATGAACAATTATTTTACATTTTGAAAATCCTCTATTTATTGAAGCGTAATGAGAGCAGCTTTGCAAAAATGAAATACGGTCAAAGTCATTCTCTTCAAAATAAAAAAAAACAAATAAAAAAAAAACATAAAAATCAAAGGCACTTTCAAAAAAACATAAAACATATGCAAAACAATTCAAATTTTCATCCGCACCCCTAAAACTAAAATCCTTTCCAAACCTCCATAAACCCCACGTTCGCACAACAATTTAATACAACAGCCTCTTCCAAACATAATAATAACTAATCCCTAATACACAATAGCTCTAAACCACAGAAAAGAAACCACGACAATAATCGTGCTTAGAGCAGAGTACGAAAGACAATGCAACCCACCGTCGTAACTCTTGTAAATGCCTCTGACAGTAGCTCGGCGATTATATCCTACGAAAATTTTTTCCGAACGTGAGCGCATCGTTCCCCTGGCTAATCGCTGAGCAAACATGCGCCCTCGCTCTTTTCGTTTAACTCCGGGGAGTGTGTTACTCGGCGCGTTGGCGATATTGAATGCATGACCTGGTATCCATTGAAGGCTGAGCGTCGCTCGCGGCTATATGGAGCCGAGCGCGTGTGTTTCTGTGCCGGCGAATTTATAGAACTTTTGAATTTTATAGTACTATATAACGTTATTCAATCATAAAGTTGGATATGGAGCGCTCGGGTTGAAATGTTTCCGGATGAGTAAGAGCGGTAACTGGGACTGCGTTATGGCCTTTATCGTAACGAGGAATGATGTTTTGAGGAGGAAATTTAATTTTTTATTTGATGCTCGGACTATTTTTGACGTTGATATTTATTATGTACGACTGCGGTTATTGTAAATAGTAACAGACGTGTCTGGTCAGACTTCAGGTATGTGCACTGGACACGTAAAATATTTAGAATTATTTTGAATTTCTTATCAAGTGATTTTAAACAAGCTGGTCTTGATGTTAGATTATATTAAATGTTGGTTTTCAAGGCCTTGCAATCACTTAACGTAACCTCAAAGCCACTAACTATCAGTTTAAAAAAATTCATATTCCGAAACAAATATTTGCTACGTCCAATCCATATAAAATGTTGAGTTAAAAGCACTTTATAACTATTACTCACAATATAAATAAATCCATTAATTAAAAAAAAGTAAAACTTACAATCACCTACAAACGAATAAAACGCGTTATTTTGCGCTTTTCCGACTCTCAACGATTAATTCATCCGCAAACAGGCAGTTGAAAAACTTCTGACTCGCTACTCCATTGAAAGCGAGATCTCGAGAGATGATGTATCGAAGCGCGTCTTTCACCTTCTAAAGCTGCACTTATCGCGTAGTTTTACACGACAGCGGCATAATAGTCTCCTTTGACCATTCACAGAGCGGCATTCACGCGCTTCGAGCTTAACTTTCCTTCCCCAGTCTCTGAATGACCTACCGAAACAAGAGGGCCGCGACTCCGAAAACTGCGAATCTCGGTCAAAATATTTACGAATTCAAATGCGCCAGACACTTATCCCCGCGAGGCTGCATTCATCCTATAATTCACAATATCCTGGCCCCGGAAAGAAAAGGCAGCGCGAGAAAAGCCATTTCTATCAGGAGAATGAATAACAAAACCAAGCTCATTGAATACAGCGCGCGCTTACAAAACATACGCGCGTACGTATATACGCGAGCGACTTTTTTTCTCTCTCCAAAGAGATCAGCTCTCTCTCTCCCCTTTCAGCGGCTGATTTTTCCTCCATTATTCATTAGCCCCGAGCGCGGAAACCCGCGCGCTCTCTTCTTTGCCGGCGTGATAAACGCCCGGCGCTGGATTTAAATGGGACATATTTCATGCCATCGCGTATTAATAAATGACGCGCGCGCGCGCGCCGAGATGCAGCGCGCGTCCAACGACGGCAAATCTGTGCCGGGGTATAAATAAGCGGGGAGGAGGAAAAATCGGACGGACGTATCCGCCGTTTGTGCGCCTGTGGTTTTTTGTATAGGGAGCCGGGGGTGGGCAGTAATGGAGAAAGAGAAGAGAGAGAGAGAGGTGTTTTCAACGATTGCGAGAGTTGGGGTACACGGGAATTCTATTAATGAGATGGGGATTCGCTGCTGGGGAGTGTATAGCGCAATGGGTTGTCGGATACATGTGGTGGGGGTGGTAAGAAGAGGATGTCGAGATGGATTGTGTTGTGATCAATCATGGAAGGTGGGGGTGTTGTTTGTGCTGTTGCTTGGTTCGTGAAATGATTTGTTATTATTAATCAATGGGATATTATTATTTTTTATTTTATTTTGTAATTACGGTGATACATTATAGTTTTACGTAGAATATAAAAAGTTGTATCTTAAATAGGTCACGGAATATTAAATATAGAGAAATGATGGAGCGAGTCTCTTCTTTAAAACATTTTTATATTCTTTGTTGCAATCAGTGTGATAATACTATTATACTTTCTAGACTTTCATAAGAAATAATCTTGTAAATGGTACTTTAATAATAGTACTTCATAAAGAACTTTGATAAGATTACGAATCATTGTATAAAAAAGTTTAAAAGGACCATAATCTCGAAATATGGAATCGTAACTTTATATTTTTACTGGTTTTTTTTTTTTTTATAAATCTTAATAGAAGACCTTTAAATATGTTTTAATTTTTTGAGTACATTAAAATTTTGTTAAAATATTTCATCTCATTATATAAAACATTAAATTTTATAACCGCTTTAAAATTTATTAAAAAGAAAAACTATGATATACTTCATCCTTTTTAAGAACTAAATATAATTTAAAAAGAGGTGCGACGATGTGCGTTTAAGCAGAGCGAGAAAGACAGATAGAAAAACGAATAGAAGCCGTGGGAACTCGGATAGGAGCGAAACAAAAGGCGAAATAAGGCGTAAAGCAGAAAAAATCCCGGCGCGCGGAGGCACGGGCGCAGAAGCTTGCGCAAAAAGGTTGAAGAACACGAGGGAAAATGATAGATAAAATTTTATTGTTCCTGACGATGCAGAACCAGCATTGTACACGTGAGTCGGCGCGCTAGTCAAAGGAGCGATGTAAATTAAAGTACACGCGCGCGTTTGTGTAACCCGACGTTAAATGGAATGTGTGAAATGTGTAATAAAGCAATTTTAAATATATTATTTGAAATCGTGCCACGGATAGGTGGAGTTATTGTAAAGCAAGAAATAAAGTTTGAGAAAAAAAAAATGATAATTCAGTATAATTCTGCGCTGCTGCGATTAATGGTATCGGCGAAATTATGGAGTAAATAAATCGCGCAAGATGCTTATCCTAGCATAATTCTCTGACGAAACATTCTTCGAATTCTAATTTGAGAATCTCCCGAGCAATAAATTTGCTCGACCTTTCGCGGGATTAATATAATTTAATAGACCTCGCACAATCCTTTGCCGTAGAGAAACGAATTTTGCGATTTAATGCGCGTCACATTCGTCATGATAAAATATTTTATTTTATTGGAAAAAATTAATGAGGAAAATTATGATTGTACTTACGTACAGAGTGAAACTATAGTTTTTATCGCCAAATTTTATTTTTTTTTATACTTATTCGATAAAAATTCATTCGGTAAGTGACTACTGTCAACCGTAGTTAATTGACATGATAATGGTCTACTGTGTAAAATGACACGAAAAGGACAAGGTAAAAGAAGTAAAGTTCATAGGTATACGGCCGTCATTAATGAAGTTTTACTTAAAGCTACTTCAGATAAAAATGAAGAGAAAAAACTGCGGTATAAAAATTAAAAATTTACGGCGTGATCCATAATTGAAATCTCAATGAATAAAAAAGTAAAAGTGAAGCGATAAATTATAGGCGAACTGATAAAGCTAGATGGCTCTTTATTAGAAGCTATAAAAAGAAAAAACCTCCAGCGCGAGCTTTAAACAATCTATAATTACAATCTTTACGAGTACTAACATTAAGCACACAATAATTATGTGAAAATCGCATTTACCTAAATAAAAAAGAAAATGAAAAACCAACTAAAGGCTCCAGCATCTAGATAAAAATAACCTCCTCCATCGGCAACAATTAAAACAAATTACAACACCTCCTCGCGTTCCCATCTAAAATCCCCCAACCCACCCACAACCACCGAACAAAAACCCAACCCACGAACTCTCTAGCTCGACATCTGAAAAGACGCGCTTAGCCGATAAGTGAAAGAGCGAACCGCTCGCGCGTGGAAAGGGCCTATATAGATCCGTCTCTGCTCGGCACGTGCGCGCATGAGACCGTTAATATTTTCACACTCGAAGCGCGCAACAGCCGCACGCGCGCGGCTGCATTACTACGGAGCGGGGAGGGCACGTCCATTATGCATCCCGCGAATAAAGCCGGCCGACCTTGGTGGATCGACTTTTCCTTCGCTCTTCTCTCTCTCTCTCTCTTTTGCTCGTCTTTGTTTTGTTTCTCTCCGGCGTGTCATCCGCCGGGAGAGCGGAATTAATAATTTCGATTTGCGTACACGTGCAGGAGCGAGCGGAGAACGGCGACGTACTCGATTTTCGCTGATCTTTTTTAGTCTTCGAAGCGTTAGCGCGTGGAGTGAAGGAATTGATTGTTTGTTAATTGAATGTATGTATCGATTGGGAATTGTTGGAGCGAAAAGGAATTGGAGAAAGGATGGAGTTATGTCGATTTTATGCGCGTGAGAGAGACATGGGGAAGTGATAATTGCGCGCGGACATATTCGTGGAATAACGCAGCGCGAGGGCACAGCTGTGCTAATTGTTCAATTACGATTGCGTTTGTCTGAGGAAACGAATGCTGATCTTAATTTGTATTTAATTGATTCCGCAGACGTCTTTATTTATACGCGCGGTTAAGCGGTCGTTTGCATGCGAGCGGCCTGTTACGGATTACTGCAGCTTTGCGGGGAAAGGTTGCGCTCATTACTTTTTTTTGCTCGTTAAGTTTGTGGGAGGGAGGAGAAATGGTTATTTTCTAGCACGATGTTTTTGTAAGATGCGTTATTTGGGAAAGTAATTTGATTAGTAGCTTCCGAAATAGATGATATTTTGAGCATACTGTTTCAGTACACTGATTGTATAGTAAAAGTCAGTTTCTTGATAATAATTTATGAATGCATATTGTAATATATATACATATTATTATAAGTATCATTTTTTTCAAAGAGATAATAAAATATTGTTATTCCTATACTGAGAAGAAAAAATGTACAAATTACTACATTTACTAGAAATTTAGGAAATGATGTAAACATATAAAATGTCCCTACGAAAGCAACAATTTTCAGAACATAAAATTTACTGTTTACATGCTAACAATTGCTACCTGCTATGGTGAAAATTGCTGCATTCATAGCGATTTTTATTTATGTATAGTAAATATTATTTTACAATTAAAAATGTATGTATGTAATATGCGACTGGAAAAGCAATTTTGATTAATATCGCATACAGTGGTATAGTACAAAAATAGTGTATTATTCATATAGATATGTTACTTACAACAACAATAATTTAATTAAATCATCACTTAAATTCAGTGTACACAAATCCGATTTAATTAAACTTTTTCCTTGAGCAATATTCCTCTCCATACGTATTTTTCAATTAAAAAACAAACTTATTATCCCCCTAAGAACCGAATCAATATTTTCCCTATAAATAAAGAAAAAACTGTCACTATCAGTTTATCCCACCCATAAAAACCTATCGGTCGGCAGTGCCCCGGTAAATTCAATTCCAACACAGTTAATTACATCAAAAGCAAATTCGACCAGCCGTGTAAATATAACCTTCGAAAAGTTACAACCTGCTCTCAAGCGGAACTCGCCTGCACACGTGTACACGGGGAAAAAAGCTCGAGCTTTTCAGAATATTTTCCCATTACGTCGCTCGCGCGCCCATTGACTGCGAGGGGGTAAAAAAAAGAGAGAGCTCAAAGCTCTCGCTGCTCTCGTCGTTAACGTTTTTCTACACTGGATAGAATGCGCGTTCGATTTTAGAGGCAGAGTGTAGTAATTTCGCGGGACAAAGCGAGCCGATTGCCTGTATACGCGGTGTAACTTCGCGCTCTAACGAGTTCGTTTTCGCTCTCGTGCACTTTTAGCGCTGGAGGAGCGCATGCATTTTCGCTTTTTTCCTTCCGTTATGCAAGAAGAAGTTTACCCAAAGTTTTTCTCTTAAGTTTTGCGTCGCGTTTTAAGATTTTAGAGGCTGCGACGCGAAGTTCGTTTGGAGCTTGCATAATTATTATATTAAATTTTTTATTTTATGAGCAAATAATTTTATAATTTAACTTTCTGGAATATTTTATTCAATTTTGTACTACACTTGTTAACTTGTGAAATAACAGCTCTTTCATTTTAAATAAACACTTTTTTCATTAAAATGATTTATTATTTTTAAATTTATTTTAAATTCACGGCAATGTTATTTATTTTTAGTTAATGTTATTTTTGCATATAAAAATGTAAGCGTAGCTACATGAAAAATTTATAAAATTTCTAAAAGCTTTGACGAAAAGATGGAGTGTACAAAAATAGTTGAAGAATCACTTTGAAACTTCAAACACATGTTCTATAAGTGATTTTAGTAAGCTTTCTAGAAGCTTTGATGATAGTTTTAATATTCTGGTATGTAACTTCTTAGGCTCCTTAATGGAATGGAACGACTTACTAGTTTTAATGGATTTAAGGAAATATTGATGAGATGATTTTGAAACTTTAATCGAACTAAGACATAGCCATATTTCTGTACGTTTTTTCTTAAGAAATTATAAACAATACTAGTAATATATAATTAACAAATTCAAATAAAAAGTATCTAAGCAACAAACAACCGTGAAACAAACATGCAACAGAAAGAAAAATCCATCATACCCACCAGAGCTAAACACCACCACAATTAATATAATAACCCATCCAAAGCCTCAAATCTTATTAAAAAATTCTCCCCCAGGCATAATTGAACGCAAGGATAAGCCCAGCGCAATCCCATCCACGTATTTATCCATAAACTCCGAACACTCCCATAGAAGTGCAGCGCAGGTATGCATACTTATACGGGCAGCCCGTTTATTTAACGCTATTGTTCGGCGCGCGCGTGTTATGTTCAAGGTAGAAATGTTTTTCACCGTTTGACACACTTTTCCGCGCGCCGGGCATTTTATGGAGAAATATACGCGCCGCAGTGGGCTTTTTATGCATCGACGCCCTCGTGCGCCTATATACGCGATGAAAGAAAACGCGATCATCTCTGCACCTGCAAATAATCATCTCTCTTTTCTTACTTTCTCGGCGTTTCATTGTTGCGCTCTGTGCCCTTCGACTTCGATACAGTGTGTATTGTGGAAGTTACTACAATGGGTACTGGGTTGGAATTATTGTGGAACGTTTTTTCCTTTTGCGGAGGATCAATAAGGTGGGATGTAAGTTTGAATATAAGCGAATTGATGGAGCTTGATTTTTATTATGTTTTGATGTTCAGTGGCTGCGGGAAAAAGAAGGTGATTTAACGACATCTTCAATTAGAATGGAAATGGAAAATTAAGATATTATTTTTTACAAAGGGTAATATATTTTGTTTTCTAATGTTTTGCAATTTTGTTCTTCCCTTTCTGTTACTCATTTCCCAGGCTTTTCATAATCACAAGCGAGTTTCCTTTACACGCCCAGTGCGAGATTGCGTTTGCTGCGTGTATAAAGTTTAAAGCTCAGGATATGAGTTCAGTTTTCCCAGTATGTACGGCTGTTTTGTAATGCATTATTATTACATGTTTTAAGTAATGAAAATTTTGTCTAAATAATGAAATATTTTACCGTCGGCTTATTGGAACCAACTTTTTATTTTAAACTGCAGGAAAATATTACAGTGTTTTAACGAAGACGAGTTAATGATAAAACTGCAGAAAATTGTATAAAGTAGAAAGCACTCAAATGAAAGTGCAATTTAAATTTATTTTCTTTACATTTCCTTTTTAATTTAGAACAATTATTTTCTTGAAATGCAATTCACCAGCCGATCTTGCGCCATCAGTTAGAAAAATTTTTTTTAACGTCTCGTCATTACATTTTATTCTAGCGGCATTGAGTTATCTCAGCTTTGCAGCTCAATGGAGCGTGGCTCTTATGCTTTTATTTCCTTTTTTGATCGTTCATTTAGACCATCCCCCAAGTAAATTCGCGTCTCTCCGTTTATATATAAGTAGAGTGCTTTACAGTCGATTGTTTAGCCGGCTCAATTCGTTAGCTCGGCGCGCGGAAATCGGAGATTTACTGCAACTTTCGGCAGTTAATGCTCCTTTTAAATAAATCTCGAAGCAGTAAATACTCTTGCGACATGGCGCTGCTTTGAAAATCGTTATTGGAGTGACTCGGATAAAAGTAACAAAAGAACTTTATTGCCGAGAAAAGAAAACTTTTTACAATAAATTCAGCCAAAACTGCTTGATATTTCATTTCAATTTAACAGTCCGGAGCAATCGACAAAAACCACTGAAGTAGACACTTACGCAAATACAAATCCCGCTGTAACTTCACTACCTTCCAACTTTCGAAAAACAGCACAAGGCTACACATCTGTAACAGAAAACCACCTCTTCCCCGAGAAATCGCACCTCGAATCCCTGAATGAATCCGTACACGAGCACTCACCCCTGGACCGCGTACGCGACAACAGTTGCACAAGCGAAATCCGATACTTTCCTTAAGAACAAAAATGTTTCAGATCTGGGTCAATTGTCTCTCTCACTGTTCTTCTCTGCAGCCACCCCCATGCGCGCTCGACCTTGCGACTCGTCCGATTTCATTATTCCTTGAAAATATGCCACGGCCGAGCGACTTTCCAGCCCCCGCGTGGGGAAAAGCTCGTGTTGCTGAGCTTTCTCTCTTTCTCATCTGGCTCTCGGTTAATTGGAATGTATCGGCTGGGGGAGTCCAGGCGTGTATGTGCTGCGCAAATGAAGCAAGCTCGGCTTTGGTCGAGCGTAATGGAAAACTATGTGGGAGAGGAGTTTTTTTTAAACCGCGAGGTTTTTTTTTTTTTTTGTTTGCGTGAATTGCGCTTTTATGAGAATCTCGCGGTGTGGTGGTTTTATCGGAATGATAGGATGCTATGCTTGGATGTTTGTTTGGTTGAAGAATCATGAGTTTTTAAGCTGAATCCATTACTAATCGTAATTGCTATTAAAATCCATTCTTTTTAATAAAAAGGTCCAACCAATACTGCTTCCTAAGATAAACTCTTTTCCAAATTTAAAAATCAATATTGCTAAAAGAAAATACCCGCACACACGCGCAAAAGTCTATTTGAGAAAACACGACTCCCAATTCCAGGAATCGCTCGTATGCTCGTAAAGACCAATGAATGTTATTGCGCCTGGTGTATGTGTGCACCGGGCGTTACAAAGCCAGCATGGGAAGTGAAATTCTTATTACATTGTTCTTCGAGGTATTTCTAATGTTTTCGCTGAAATGAAGTCAGCTGATGCACTATTTTGCGCAGCGCCTACGTATTGCCTGTTTTTGTTTGCGTCTCAATTCTCGCGCTGTTTGTAAATAAGAGCCGAGAGCGGGAGAAACTTTCTACGCCTTGGATATATTTTAGAATATAAAAGTAACTGTGTTTCACCTGTTATAAATGAAGGCTATTAGAAACAGGATATGCGGAAAATAATAAGACTGAATGTCTATTCTGCTTCCTAATATAACTATAATGACAGTAATCGTTTACGTAAAAATTTTGAAGATTGAACTCCGGGACTCTTTAATATAATTTTCGGACTTTCAATTTTTTATCAGAATTTATTGAATGATTAGTTCAAAATTTTAAAAAATTCTAATTTTTTTAAAGAATACTCTTACAAAATTTAAGATCGATTCTCGGCTTAGATTTTGAGATATAGTCATCCAAAAATCGAGCTTTTATATCACAATATATTTTTATTAATACATCAAACCATTGAACTTTAAATGAGTACACTTCAAAATGAAAACTGGTAATTTATCTGAAATTATGCAAGAATGTTCTTTAAGATAAAAATTAATTAAGCCCAAAATTACATAAAATTTTGAACTTTCTTTAAATTGAGGGTCCGGATCCAAGATGGGGGTATATGCGTGCGAGAACGCGTAAGTATTGTCCAAGCTCGACTGAAGCAGCTAAATATGAAAAGTTGAAAAATTGTTTTTCCATTCTCTAAATGCTAGTATTTTTTAATAATCAATTTTTTAACTTTTCATATTTAGCTGCTTTAGTCAAGCTTCGACAATACTTTTACGCGTTCTCGCGCGCATACCTCCTTCTTGGATCCGGATCCTCAATTATACAAACTACTAGTGCGATATAAACTTAACCATCAAATAAATCTCAAAAACCTTCTTCAAACAACCTCGAACCCTTTCCAATTTACATTAAAATAATCCAGAGCACCCTCGTCAATGCTCCCGCAATAAACCCAGCAAAACCTTGGCCATAGCATCAGCTAATCGACCGATCCTCTCCTCTAACTATTCGAATCGTCCGCTCCATAAACAGACCAATTAATTAACGCCGCGCACTCGAGATCGCGCGCTCAAACCTCCAGCCAATTCATATAACCGCTCGGCCATCCCGACTCTAAACAAAGAGCCCCGGCGCCGAAACACAAACGACCCCCCCCCCCTCCTCCGTCAATATATATCGGTTAAACCGAATTTCAAGAATCGCACCTCCCTCGTCGTGTCGCTCGTCCGTCCTGCTAAAGCTAGGGAAACGCTCTGGAGCTTGCAAGCTCCCCGACTCTCTCTTTACGCAAACTAAACGAGGGCCAAAGGCGCGTAGAGAGTCAAAGCTCTCTCGCGGCCGAGTGCGTGCACAATGGATCTCGGGCGTTTTTTTTCCATCCACTAATCCCCAGCGCGCTGAGGATTATTCCCTCGCGATTTTCTCACCTCGTTACGCCGGGGCGTGTGCAAAGCGAGCGCAGAGGGCGAAAGGAGCTTTGTCAGAGGGCTATTTACGGCGGGAGCTTACCCCGGCTTTTTATGCGCGCGCGGATGCGTAATTTTGTAAGGGTTGGAAAAAATAGCGAGGATGCAGATGGGGGGGAGAGTAGTTTTCTAACTCTTTGTTGGTAAGCTGGGGGAGCTTTTGTTGGGCCGCCGCTGATTATGAGGAGCGAGCTCGTTGCGAGTTTGCGATATTAATGCTGGCGGGCGCGCTGGTTATTAGGATTGATTGCTTTGTCGCGTGGAATTGTTAATATATTGTGTGGAATTTTCGATATTTAGCAAATTAAATGTTTCGTTTTTTTGTCTGTTGCAGGTACGTCATTTTGAGTGAGAAATCAGTTTTTACTTGGTTACGTGAGTATTATTACAAAAAAATAATTTAATTAAGAATTTAATTTTGAGAATGCTACTGAAAACCTGGTTCATTTCAACGCGTCAGATTTTAAATGACTTTTTTTAACATGATATGAAGGTAATGACATAAGCGTAATTACGAAATAAATTAGTGTTTCTTTTAAATTTCCAATCATTATTTCACATGTAAATATATTATAACTGAAATTAAATGTATTTTAGTATTTAAATACTGACGTAAAACTTCAATTAATGTTTAAATTACGCTAATAGTTTATTTACGGTGGTCATGTAAAATCTATACATTTACAGTATAATAAATACATAATATATTTGTTGAACTTTAATTGTTTTTATTTATTAAATAATTAATTAATATCTTTAAAAAATCGTTCGCACAAACTATAAATCAAAATTCCCACCAATGACCCAAAGAAAAAAATCACTCCCCGTTCTTAAAAACGGCACCACGAACCCTCGAACCAACCAAGAACCTCGTACCGTCGTCTTACACCTCCCGCAAGATCAGATTCGCCGATGGATAAAAATGCTTTATTCCCCATCAATCCACAGCCGCTGCACCGAGCGCGCACGTGCACGGCTCGTCTGTCGAAATTTAAGAACCGCTCGGCACTTGTTTATCGGCGAGCGCGCGGATTTATATAGATTCCCCGACGGGAGAAAGAGGAGAAAAAGTCGCGGCTAACCTCGTTGCTCGCGCGCGGACAAAGGGACTTTATCTAGCCTCGATTTTTATTGCCGCTTTCAATTCCGCGCGCCGGCTCGAACTTTAGTTTCGTTTCTCTTTTCTCGTTTGTGTTTTTATTTTTAATCGCGATTTATTCGAAGCGTTAGAGAGCTCGAGGCGTTATATTTTCCGATTTTTTAGTTAGGGTCGCGGAAAAAGTGTGTGAGATTTTAACAGAAGATATGCTTTTGTCGGCGGATTTTATCAATAATTATGTCAACGGAATATTGATCGTATTAAACATATATTAGTCTATCCTGTCTCTCTGCTCATGCTAATCTGTTTGATGGAACGGTACTTTGTTTTCTTGCATTATTAACGTTCCGCGCGCAGATTCCTATCGTTCCGCATTGTTCGCTCCAGCAGATTAATGCAAACATGGGTCAGAAAAAAGTGGGTAACAGTAAAAAGTACTCGCCGATACAAACATTTTCTTTTAACTTTATCGATTTTACTTCATCTCCACTACTAAACAATTTTCGATTAATTTCCTCTAAATTAAACACCGCGTTACGCAAAACCCAATACCGATTTCCCGCTGCAACCTCGCAGTAATTAAAAAAAAATCTCCCAATCTTCCCCGTAAACAAAGAAATCAATTTCCACGAAATTCCCAAAGCAATTAACAACCCGACCGCTGACCATTCTCCGATCGATATATCCCCGCGCTTTCAATTTAGAGCTGGACACAAAGCTCAGCACACGCGCGGCGCCGACTGACACCTGTCTTAAACAAGCCTTCCGACAGCGCGCTTATGTACACGGAACGAGCTATTTTATTTATGGAAGCTCGGAGTGCTTATAATAGCGGCCATGTAAACGGAGGAAACGATCATTCTGCCGGCGCGGAAGGACAGCCGGACCGGGCGAGTTTGTTTTCGTCGCCGGGGCATTATCGTCCTGAGGCTAATTCGGCCTATCGAATTTCGCGCTTCTTTTTTCGGGGGAGAAAATAACGATTGAGTAGGCGAGTTGGGCTATCTTTGGATTGGTAAATAAAGAAGGCGATGACTCCCGAGGCCTGACGATACATTATCTGTAAGAGGTGCTGATATAAATTGTCCTAACGGCCCTTGATCTAATAACAATCAGAAGGTAGTCTCGGAAAAAATCTCGGCGCTCTGAAAATAGCCGGCATTAGAACCCTTAGGACCCGCGCGGCAAATCGTCCGGTATAACTACGTTATTACGAGGAAAACTTGCCGGTCCGAGAGGGAAGTTTCGTAATGCTTTTATCGCCGGCAATGACCGCGCGTGGACGCCGCACGTGCGCGCCTTTTTATAAGCCTTGTTGCGCAAGGCGGCATGAAGATGCGATGGGCTGCCTTTGGCGGATCGACGAAGCGAGGGCGCACGTGGTAGGACAAGGTCGAAATTTTTTAGGGGTAGGAAAGGGAAGTTGTCGTTGTATTGTTTCTTTTTTTTATTTGCTTTTTTTTAGTTCAATATTTATATTTATTTTTTATGTGAATTATAAAAATTAGAAAAGATCGTATTCATAAAGCTGTAAATTGAAAGAAGAAACTATTTTCAACTCAAATATCTAATGTCGCGGTAGTAAAGAATACATGAGGACTTTAATGTCCTGCTGTATGGATTTTAGAAAGGAAATGCATTATACTTTTGATACGGATCTCACGAGCGCTGCTTTTCTCTGCAGCGAACAGCGGGGCTAGAAAATTCGTATCGATCCTATCGAGACGGAAAGTAATTATTATGTGCCTCCTCGTATCGCGCTGACTTCCGCTTGAATTTACTGCACGCCTTCGTAGTTATTTTTTTAGAAAAAGTAAAATTTGTGCTACTTTGATAAGATATTCATATGTATTTATTTTTAGCATTTTTAAATATTTAAATTGAGCAGCGATTTAACTATTTTCATAATGAACCTAGTAAATTTACATTGTAAATATGATCAATGTTTATCAACTATTTACTGAAATATATTTATAAATAATTAGTATCATAAGAGTTCATATTAAGAGAAAATCATTTCATATTGTTTAAAACTTCTCCATGCGAAACAATATAACAAGCGCGCTTACATCTAGCAACTTCAATTTTATACCAGCTCCGAAACTAGCAGCAATACATCCTTCTCGTTACACAAAGTCAACACACACGCTCCCAAACGTACAAACTAAAGCAACAGAACACAACAGATGTCAAAGCTTTTGAACTCTGTCCACGTGCCGAAAATACTTTGTGCTCATTTGGCCGCTTTGTTCGCGGCCCCAAGGAAAAATCCTTTCCCACCCGCTTCGCGCGAAATTCTTTGTCCGAAGGAGGGTCCGAATATAAAGTATACACACAGAGGCCTAGGCTAGAGGCGGCGCTTTTGCCACTGGCCAGGCGCGCGCGCGCCTGGTGGCTCGTAGAAATTTCCTTTGAAATTTACGAGTAGAAGTACGAGGCGGCGTCATAAATCAGCGCCGGCTCTCTGCAGTTTCGCGCGCGACTTACGGGGGAAAACGTTTTCACGTGCGCGCGCGAGCTCCTTTCGATTTCAATATTTCATGCCTTAATAACGTTTATTGAGAGGGGAAATACCTTAGGTCATGTTGACTCTCGTCTTAAATATTTCAGCGGGCGTAATGGTGCTTCGAGCGCCGAGGATTGAAGGACGGTACGTTTCTACGACGAGATTGTTTGAGCGGAGGGCATTTTTTAGGTTTCATGATTTAATGAAGAGACGATCATTGCTGGTGGTCGGAAAGCTTTTCATTTTCTTTCTAATGCATTTTGTAGATGAAGATTTGTTTAGGCTTGCTAGCGTTGGGATAAATTGAAATTGTTATATATAACCGTTGCCTTACCATACTCGGATGTAACTACTCGACGAACTTTTTTTAATGATTCAACAATCTTATTTAGGAACCAACTATATTTTTTAACCAAATCAACATTATTTTATTCCATCTGATTTATAAAAGTTTAACAACATTTTAAAAAATAATTATAAACAAAAATCTTTTTAGCTTATTCCAATCAAATTGGTCCTTTCCCGTTCCCACATTACAAGAGTCCTACTACCAAAATAAAACCCAACTACAGGTACACATTTCCCTCTCAAGCATATCTAAAAACAAAACTACCATTCTACAATGTACATCACCGCATCATGCATCCCACGCTACCCACCAAACAACAATACACCTCACCTACAACGAAAACTTGGCGCAACAATGAGCCACGCGCTGAGCGCGCTCCAAGAAAACTCTCCCCTTTTATAATACGTATACATTATATCGATCGAGGCGCGGACACACCCGCACGCGCGCGCGCGCTCGTCCAGTAGCGCGCATTATCTTAAAAGCCGCGCTCATTTCGCAACGAATTATCCGATCCTTATCCCGCGCGAGAGCCTCGTAATTTATCGCATGCTCCGCGAGAGAGAGAGAGAGAGAGAGAGCGCATTAACGTGTGTATTGCGCGCGAAAAGTGCGGGAGATACATGCGTACACTTATATTATACGCGCAGCTATCGCGCGCGAGCGCGAGGACAAAGGGACTTTGTTGCGCCGCTGCGAGGAGAGCGAAAGTTGCAGGAGGCTTGCTTTGGGTATGTGAGTGGAGGAGAAATTGGGTGGGGTGCGGTTGAGGAGTTTTTTTTTAAGGGGGTGGACTGTTTTGGTGGTTTTGGTTTGGGAATTTTAACGATGTGCGGGATACTGTGTGTTAGTGGGACGTTTGCTTTTGGCGGTGTGGATTAGGGATGAATGGATTAATGAGTATTTTTGATGGATGTTGAAAATAGATGATGAAATTGAATATGATACTAATGCGGATTTACTTACAGAATAGCACTGATAAAATAAATAAAAAATGGATGTGCGGTTTTCCAACAAATTTTTGCAATATTAATGAAATCATTGATCATATAAAAATGATAAAATAATTTGGAGAAGGCTTGGCGTCAATAAATAAACAGCGGTTTGTTACTTCACATTTAACAATACAACTAATATTTATTACAAAAAACACCATTCGTAGCTAAAGTGAAAAACAAATATATATTAATTATTAAATCTATTGATAATGTGTGTTATACCCTTTAATGTGTTATTCAATAAATAAAATAAATATTTTTCAAATAAAAATATCAAAATTGCTAAGGCCCAACCCCCAATTAATAAATAAAATATAAACTTTAAATGCGAAATATTTAATATAACAGTTCTCTCTTCATCAAATATATGAGGACTTTTTGGCGAAATATAAAGATAGAATCGATCTTCTAGTGCGTTGAAAATTCCTGCTTCAACTGTTTTTAATAAAAGCTTGTTAAATTTGTTAAGAAGTGGCAAATCATCTGCGCAAACAAAACCAAAGCTTCTTTCTACAATATAATCTCTTATTGTATGAATATTATAACCTAAAGACATTCGGAATATTTGAGTTACTGCACATCCTACGCGATCCCCCTTAATCATTCGATCAATGCATTCCATATCTTGATTAGTTATCACAAAACGCTTTCGTACCTCTTCAAATACTATTAAGTCCAAATAACTTGATCTACCATGAATTAAAAGATCCGATTTTATAAGATCTTCGGCTGAATTTATAAGTGAGCCATATTCCGATATAGTATTCATTACATTTAAGAGAATTTGAAAATACGTACTCATAGCAAATGTAGCACCGATCAAAATAATTAAGCATATTCTACTGAAATTATTGCTTGGTTGAGTTAAAGTTGAAACGTTTATAAACACACGTAAAAATTCTAAAACTGCGATTGATATTGATGATTGCAGAATATACTTAAATGAAATTATCAATGTACAGCAGAAAATTGTAAAAATTATCAAAACATTTTTGCTAAAAACTAATGCAATTTTATCAGCAAAGCTTAACAGATTTTTCGCAGTTATAATAAGAAGATTAGTGGTGCCAAAAGAATATGTTTGGGTACTCCAATAAGGTCTTATAAAAACTCTATCTATCGAGAAATCCACTGCTTTAGTTATTAAATCATACATTAATCCTTTAGTTTCCCTAACTGATCCAGTGTAGTTCATCAATTTTATCGTTATAGTTGCATTAATATTGTTAAGTACAATACATATAATCGAAAATCTGCTAGGATGATTACACGCATGTTTGTTTTGAAGATATTTATACGTTAATGCATTTTTATTCCTATTGCTTCTTAAAGTGTAGCCATTTAAATTTTTTGTTTTATCGAAAAACAAGTTTTTACACAATGAAGAATCTATTTGAAAATATTATCAGTTAAAGTAATACTTAATTATGTTAAATAGTTTATGTTAAAAGAAACAAGAAAATTAATATGCTTATCTTTTTTTTTAAAAAACAAACTAATAAAATTAATCATTTAATCAAATGATTATTATTATCATTAATTTTTAATATAAATGAAGAACTTATTTACTAAAATTGTATTATTTTAGTTTATTTATATACTTACTACGGTTGATATTCAATCTTTTAATGTCATATTCCAGTAATGTCCATGATTCATGAACTGTATTAGTACTTTGTTTTGGATTCCAACTTTTTGGTGCGTGCGTCGAGTAGGGATTGAAAGTATACAGTTGTAATTGACCATTTAAATCAAGACACACATAAATAACGAATAGTGTACTATA